>OY293419.1:11908208-12100538 GCA_958502065.1 Chrysolina americana | reverse complement strand
ACATCACACGGCATCATTATGAATTATTTTGAAAGTAGCTCCTTAAGCTAGGAAACACACTGGCCGATCAGGACTGATCGTCTGCGACCGTCCAAAAATGACCAAAAATTGAAAGGGATAAAAAAAACCTTCAAGCTCACACTAATCTACCAAAATTTATAGCAGATTGGAATCTCAAACATGGTCTTTGACAACCGGTCGAGGACGATTATTCAGTGTGAGTGGTCCGATAAGAATACATGTGTTGGAAATTTTGCTAGTAGTTGGACGGTCGCGGACGGTCGGTCATGATTGCTCAGTGTGCTGGCTGCCTACGAAGCAAAATAATAAGATCTCAGGTAGTCATCCGCGAACTGTAAAATTTCGCCTTTTGACTCCCCGGATTCGTATAGATTCATTTATTTTTTGGTTAATCACTCCAGCGAATTCGTAGTTAGTCATCTCGTTAAACTCGCAAGATCTTGTCCATTTTTCGGTCCAGATCAATCTCGCCCATTCCCTACGTCTGAGGTAAGGAAGGATGATAACTTGATGTTGGTCATTTCAAGTTGCTTTTGAACTTCTCCTAGGTTTTTCTCAGAATATGCATTTTGGCGTAGGTCCTTTTCGATGTGGTTTATCTCCGCGTCCAGTTATTTCAAATTTGCATCGCTCTTTTCATCAATGTTCTCATAATCCCGCTCTTTTTGGAATTTGGGTAATTGGAGCAGGAGTTGAGATATTGGTTGTCCTTCTGTAGATTCAGTGCCTATTCTTTCGACGTTCACATCGAGAAACGGCAAGGTACTTTCGCGTTCTTTTTCCATCGTGAACTTCATCATCGAGTTCCTTAGGTTGTTTATTCTTGAGAGAAAGTCCTCAAGATGTTCATCTCCGTGGTTCCATATGATGAAGGTATCAGCAATTTTGGTTTGTTTTCTTCCTCCGAATGACTTTGGTGTGTCCAGATTGTGATTGAGTTCTTCAAGTACCTGGTTGTTTAGGTCTGCATGTACAGATCATAGCTACTCCCATGATATCTAAAGGTGGAAGGTTTAGGATGATTTCCATAGCAGCAGTTGTAGTACAATTCATAGCGATGGTGACACAGAGACAGGTAGGCCTCTGGATTTTGCAAAGGTGATATTTTTCCTGACGTTTCGTTTCGAATAACAACAAAAGTGGACTATATGTGATTCTGAGAGTTTTGTCTTAGTTATTCCCTCTACGATCGTTCTCCTACTGGATGGTACACAGTCCAAGCATTCGATTCCTTTGTGATATACTATCACATCCTGAGTGATTACCGTACATTTAATGACATTTGAATGCAGCAATGCGCAACCACGTTCCTGACGGCAATAAGGCCCTTGGACCATAACTCCCGATCCAAGGCAAGTCGATCGCGGGATCATGCCCCATGCTACACTTTAATTATACAGATGATATTCTCGATGATAATGTGCTCCGTCAATTGTGTCGGCTATAAATACGCCCGGCGTTCTATTATATGCAAATAAATGCTGTTCAAATTGTAACGTACTGCCCTGGTACGACTATATCTCATGGGACATTTGCTCCTAACATCGAAATCGTTACGATTGCTCCGGCTAGACGAGAGGATAATTTAAATGGAGTGCCCTTGTTGGCTTCTGGTTGTATTGGGAATATTTCGTGCAGTGTTGCATACTCGTTCAAATATCAAAATTCAAACAAAGGATAAATGACATTTTTAAAAGAAACGGGAACATATACAGGGTGGGTCACGGTTGATGGTACCTTAGACCTTTACGGAGAACGGGACACAGGATCATACTGAAAATTTGGTTACTCAAGTAGTTGCTCTTGGCCTATCGATCTAAAATATTTTCTGCAATGCTGCGTTGCCGCTTATAGCAGAAAGTAGCAGCATATTTGTTATTTCAAATGGGAAACCCTATACAGTGTGACCCATTTAAGATGGAAGCACCCTTATAAAACTTACATTTTTCAACCGATTGGAATGATTTTTTTTTGTTAGGTAGATATTCAAAAAGTCTATTAGGACACCAAATATCATGAATAAATCTCAATTTCCAGGGCCAACTAATCTTATTTTTCAAGGTCAAAAATCTAAAAAAAATTACTTTTTTTTAGAAAAAATCTGACTACACCACTGGATTCGCGACATTTTCAAATGATTTACATATAAATTACGTTGGAATGCGTCAATCAATAAAAAAGTTATAAAGGAATGAAATTTGAAAAATATGCCGTTTAATCAACCCACCAATTCATGTTCAGGAATTTTAGGAAAATTCTGTATACTCCACTGGATTCAGGATGTCTTGAAATATTACTGATCACAGTTTCATCGAAATCTGTTCGGTAATAAAAAAGTTATAAAGGAATAAAATTTGAAAAATATGTTGTTCAATGGAATTTTAGCAACGTTCTTACTACACCACTGGATTAGGGGCAATATTCAACAAAATATTATTCAAATAAAATTCATGAAACGTTTATGGGAGAATCAATTTCCTTTCATATGTATGTCGAACCATATCAATCAATCAGTTTATCACAACAAACTTTAGTGTCAATAATTTCAAATGAATCTACAAAAAAATAACTGTAAGTACATTTTTCTAATTGTTACAAACTAGCGGAAAACAATCTTTTATTCACAATCAATGTAAAAATAGAAACCAAGAAGATACCGAATTGAAAAATAAATGAGTGCAATTCATATTCTGGTGGCCTCCACCAAACTTCCATCCAATTCAATGCATTTATCATATCGCTTACGAATATTTTTTAAAGTATTCCTCAATTGTTGTGGAGTAATTGCATCGCAAGCTTGCTGAATTCTGGTGCACAGTTCCACTCGATTCCTTGGTCGTGATTTGTAAACCTTTTGTGTAACATAACCCCAATGGAAAATCGAGTGAAGTAAGGTCAGGTGATCTTGGTGGCCATCCAATTAATGTACTCCCCCTTCCTATCCAACGATTAGGGTAATTTTGATTCAGCCAATTCTTCACAATTCCCGCATTATGTATGGAACAACCATCTAACTGAAAATATAAATTTCTTGTTTCTGCAAGGGGAAGTTCATCTATTGCGTCCAAAAATTCATTCCTTAAAAATTGTAGTAAAATTGCGCCATTCATGTTGCCGTCGAAAAAGAATGGTCCAATTATCCTTTCATTCAGTATTCCACACCAAACGTTCACTTTTTCTGAATACTGCCTTTTACAGTTTATCACCCAGTTAGGATTTTCAGTGGCCCAATAGCGAATATTTTGTGATGAAACCACTCCATTTGTTGTGAAACTAGCTTTATCACTAAATAAAATTTTCTTTAAAAATTGCCTATCATTAAGATACTCGCCCTGGGCCCATAAGCCCTAGTTCCAGAGTATGTAAAAACTTTGGTTTAAATGGCCTCAATTTATTTTTCTTCAGACATCGCTTAATATTCTCCCTAGGTAAGTTTAAATCTAAGCTGGCAACCCTCAAACTACTATTTGGATTATTTCTGAAGTAATCTAATATAGTCTGGTTATTTTCGTTCCTTCTTCGTATATTGTTCTTTAAAATATGTGGTTACTGCTCCAGTCCGATTGAAAACTTGGTTTATTTTATGTACCGTGCTGTTATTTATGGCTGGACGATTTGGGTGTCTTTCATTGAATATTCTAGTTACTTCTCTTTCACTCCGGTAATCATCACCGGAAAGACGTATAATTTCGATTTTTTCTTGAATTGACAATTGAGCCATTATCTGTTTTTATTTTGGAACACAAATTATTCAGTTCACTAATGGTGCGTAACAAAATGACAATTCATGCGCAAATAAATAGATGAGAAACTGTAAGTCACAGCTAACTTGTTTATTTCATTAATGCATTCTGAATAACAGGCAGTTAAAATTGCAACTCTCATTTTTTGCTATTCAACAAAAGGAAAAAATCACAGCTGATGTTACCTACTGGAATGATAATAATTATTATCCATTGCATATTTTTTTCGTTATAATTTCTATTGGGAGTACATTAGACTTGTCTTATATTGTTGAAATTGTTTTCATGAAGATTAACCAGAAGTTCTCTCCTGATTGTACTTGTTTATGTATCCACTCCACTTCGAGAAATACCTATAGACTATTTTTACCATCATGATTTTCAGATGTTATAATTGTACGACATTGCAATAATCACCCCAATAATTTTTTCAATAATCAACAGTGGTGTAGTAAGAACGTTGTTAAAATTTCATTTTACAACATATTTTTCAAATTTCATTCCCTTATAACTTTTTTATTACTGAACAGATTTCGATGAAACTGTGACCAGTGATATTTCAAGACATCCTGAATCCAGTGGTGTATTCAGAATTTTCATAAAATTCATGAATTCGAATTGGTGGATTGATTAAACGGCATATTTTTCAAATTTCATTCCTTTATAACTTTTTCATTAATTGACGCATTCCAACGTAATTTACATGTAAATCATTTGAAAATATCGCGAATCCAGTGGTGTAGTCAGATTTTTTCTAAAAAAATCGCTAGTAATTCTTTTAGATTTTTGACCTTGAAAAATAAGATTAGTTGGCCCTGTAAATTGAGATTTATTCATGATATTTGGTGCCCTAATAGACTTTTTGAATATCTACCTAACAAAAAAAAAATCATTCCAATCGGTTGAAAAATGTAAGTTTTATAAGGGTGCTTCCATCTTAAATGGGTCACACTGTATATTACCACATTTTTGAACTTGTCATTCCTTTATGATTATTTTTGCGCCATACTCTCTCCTATACCTTTCTCTAACGGTTTTTGAGATATTGACTATTTTTTATATTTTTTATCCAAAACATTGCTCGAATTGAATGTTTATTTCGGCGGTATTTGGATTCTTGGGGAGTTGCAATTTTGTGTTTAATTCATCGAGATCATGTTTATTGATTCTGTATAGAGAAGTTTGTTCTGCGTTATACAGGGTCGTTCAAAATTCATGATCTTACTGCTAGATACAAAAAGGGTTGAAAGTACGTTTTTTTAAATGGAACTGTAACGAAATGTAAAACATTGCGTTACCATTTTTTCGGTTTGTTGAATTTTATGTTGGTAACACCATCTCATTGAGCTGTTCCAATTTATTCAATTGTGCTATGCGATTGGTAACACTGACGATAGACAGAGTGAGAGAGATTGACTTCTCCCTTGGAGAACTTCTGTCGCCCCTTTCTGAAGTGAGCATTCGAAGCGGTGGTTTGTTTTCTCAGTTTTCCCATCGGGAAATTTTAAATTTTTCTAGAGCGAGGAAATGAAAGGTCGTATATATTATTATCTTTAAAATGATTAACTTCTATCTGATTCGTTAATCGAATCGATATTCTTTTGGCACGTTTTATTTGAAATTTAAAATTCATTTTTGCTACTTTCTAACATGAATGCAAAATGGCCGTAAGTGCGTCATTCATGATTATTTTTGAAATCTCCAAATCTTTAAATAATTAACTTAAACGCAATTAACTTTTATCTATTTCACTGATCGAATCGATATACAAATCGATAATCTTTTGGTACGTTTACTTTGAACTTTGAAAATTCAATTTTGACACATTGTAAAATGGCCGCATGTGCGTCACTCTGTCACTCATGAATTTCATGATTATTTGAAAATCTTCAAAGTTTGAGTATTATGCGTGATCATAATCGAATGTCATTTTGTACTCGTACCTTCTTTTGACGAATCGGCTGAATCCTGAAATGTCACAGCTCACAGCTGAAATAAATTCTAACCAGTGAAAGTCGAGACAATTTTTATTAATTCTATCAATCTTGTAATTAAAAGATTATGAATTAGATCTGTTTCTGTTTGTGCTTTATGGTTTTCAGTGATACAAGTGTTTCCACAAGTTTTTCCTGAATGTTCAGAAGTTATCAATCTGCTTAAAAGGCAAGAACAGTAAACTAGGATCTAAATTCCTGAACCTGGATGGTGATCGGTGAAAAAGTCTGATCTGGCAGCTTGGAGAACAGGATTCATGAGTGAGTAAATGCTTTGAATTCCTCATTTCTATATCTTAATCAGAAGAAGCTACACTCACTCATTAAGCTTTGAGCTCTTGGTAAGATCTTTCGCTCTCTTCTACATCACTACCCATGTTTAGATGCCTGCCAAAAGAAGTTTGATATATTTTGATAACCTTTCATTTTCAGTAGTTCTGGACACAAATAAAGCCATCTGCTTTCTTTGTGACTTTATAAGAAAGCATTATCTCAACCCTCTTGCTTTCTCTCTCTCTGTTTCTCCTCAGTCAGGAGATACACATTTCCTTTTCATCCTTGATGAGATAGAACAAGTTTCTTATCATTATTTTGCTTGTCAGTTCCACTGAACGTTGGAAATTGACTATTAAATTGAAAAATATTAGAAAACAATATCTTTATGAAAATCTTTTTCTTATGCTCGCTTGAGATTGAACTCTTCTCTAACATTGCTTGAGAAATTACAAAATTTGACCTTCACTGTGAAGTTGAATTCTTTCCATACCTATTGAATATTTTAATCATTGTTTAACTCAGCAAATCTTACATTTATTGTAAATTTAAATTCTTTATCTCATTTATATATTCCCTGAATAATCTATATATTGTAAATTTAAACTCTTTCATTTCATCATCATTCATTTTGATAATCTATAAGTAAATCTAGATTAGATTTGTACAATCATGGTCATATCTCGAGTCGTGTGACTCAACCTGCCACAAGATACTGGTTTGTGTTTATTTTTCACAGCGTTACCTCATCGTTCGAACATCTTATGAGATCCAGGAAAGACCCCAGACCGACTACAGATTGTATCCAGATTGTATCCTGCTAGTAGAGCAGCCATTGTCTCGAGAGACCATACAAGGCTCCTACATTCTTCGATAAAGTAGAGCTCTGGAGTAAGTCTTTCTCATCGCAGGAACTGATCATAAAATGTGAATAAACCAACCAGTCATTTCAAGGCAAATATTGAGAGACCAGAATCTTTCGTAACTTTAAAATAACAAATTTGATTGTAACTTTGTCACTTCATTAAAATCTTGTCACACATGTTTTGTCACATGGGACTTTTGTGAATATAGTGTTTTCAGAACTTTGTTTTTTTTATTGTTGAGAAGCACAAAGATCATCCTTTGACAAATCAGTGTTTTTG
This sequence comes from Chrysolina americana, assembly GCA_958502065.1. Classification (NCBI taxonomy): domain Eukaryota; kingdom Metazoa; phylum Arthropoda; class Insecta; order Coleoptera; family Chrysomelidae; genus Chrysolina; species Chrysolina americana. Next base: position 12,093,362 of record OY293419.1, on the reverse strand, counting down.
GTATTTTCATTTAATAAAAAAAGAACCTGGTGCCCATGCATACCTAATATCTTTTATCTTTATACCTTACATTTGTCAAAGGATATATCTGTCGTACTAGCAGATAACGATACCCACGACCTCCCGTAACAATCTGAGCAGCTCATAGGCATTGCTGTAAAAAAAGAGCAAGCAAATAAGAATAAGTGTTTATCTTCAGTTGCAGAACATCCTATATATTATGAAATATCCTGAAAGATGACTGAATTCCCTTCGAATTGATATATCATATTCCTATACCTAAATAGCCAGAAAATCGATTTATTTTTCTCATATTCATCTAAGGTGGCTATTAAATGCCATGATGGTACATGACATCATGAAAATTTGTCAATTAGTGCTCTATTAATAATACTTTTGTGTGTTTTTCAACGGAAGTGACTCAAAAAGAATCGAAATGGATGGAAATAACTATTCAAACAAAGTTTTGATGAAATTGTTTATTCTTCATGGAAAATGTGAGGGAATAGGGAATTATAGCAAGAAAGTGCAGAAAATTCAATGAAACGTACCCTGATTTATAACCAATGAACAAAAGAAAATTTGTACGATTTAAAAATAATTTCATTAATAATTATCTGTCAAAAATTAGAAAATATTTAGAATAAATTTTCAAAATGCCGACCAATCGCTTCCAAATATTTCAAAATCCGGGTATTTAGAGATACAGATGTAGCCCTCCTTATTTCACTGGCATCTAGCTCTTCAATGTAGTTTATCACTCGTTGGCGCAGGTCTTGTTTATTGTGCACTGGTGTCATGTATACTTTTCTCTTCAAATTACCCCACAAGTAAAAATCAAGTGGCGTGAGATCGGGTCAATTGCACGGACCCAAACGTCTCTACCAGCGAGCGTCGAATATTTCGAACAACTCCTCTGTTACTTCCCTAGTGCAATGAGCCGTTGCTCCATCCAGCTGAAACCAACTGCTACGATACGATTCTAATGACAGATTGTCCAAGGAGTCGATCAAAACTTACCTTAGAATTTGAAGATATTTCGCAGAATTCAACGGTTCATCGTAAATAAGTGAACTTATTCGGTTATACTTCAAAAGGCAAAATACGTTGAAAACAAACTTTTCCTGATTTCCCATTTCCTTGACAATATTTGGATTTTGATCAGCCCAGAAATGATCGTTTTTTTTAATGTCGTTCCGTTTTCAATTTTGATCCATAATTAATGAAATTATGTACTTCCCTAGTGCAATGAGCCGTTGCTCCATCCAGCTGAAACCAACTGCTACGATACGATTCTAATGACAGATTGTCCAAGGAGTCGTTCAAAACTTACCTTAGAATTTGAAGATATTTCGCAGAATTCAACGGTTCATCGTAAATAAGTAAACTTATTCGGTTATACTTCAGAAGACAAAATACGTTGAAAATAAACTTTTCCTGATTTCCCATTTCCTTGACAATATTTGGATTTTGATCAGCCCAGAAATTTTGATCCATAATTAATGAAATTATGTTGTAATCGTACAAACTTCCTCTTGTTCATTGGTTTCACGGTGACAAAAAAAAAATTACGGTGAAAAAATGTAGACATTTACGCATCAATAGAAATGTAGAAATGTCAGGTTTTTTTGACAGTTGTACAAAAAATATTGTTTATCTTAGTCGTTAATCAAATAATTTCTAAATTACCTAATATATAAGTTCAATATGTATTCATTGAATCGTCGTACCGAATTACACTCATGCTTTTTTTTATTGAAACAAGTAATTTGAACATTTATAATTCAAGTTTCTTTGCCTTCAAGCAATTAAACTCAAAAAAGTTCCAGAAAAAATTTGTTGTTCTACGGACTCATAACTTTTTCAGATGCTGTTTTTTCGTTAAATTACCTAGCAACGAAAACGAAATGTCAAGTTTACTTCGACAAAAAATAGCCCTCGTAAAATCATAAGTGAAAATAAAATAATGAAATAGAGGGGTCTTTTCAATTTTTCAAATATTTTACTGGCAAACAGATAAGTGTTGATTTCAAATTGACACCTTGTATAACTTGGGCAACATTGGAATATTATGGTGCAACACGGATGTTTTCAATGTGAGAACCGATAAACGGTACCGTATAAACGCTGCGAGTCGCTGTTTTTTCCAACTGAAAATCGTAGATTTGTTTTACCAGCAAACAGTCGTAGATAATCCTCTTCTACAATGGGATTACGCAAGCGTATTCTCAACGCACGTACCTGACCATTAAAATTTAGACGACGACTATAAACCACGATTCACCTTTGTGTTACAATGTTAACTGATAATTTTCAACATTTTCTCAGAGTCGTATTTAGTAATCGTTCAGACTAGTAAGCTGAAAGAAGACAAGACATATTTTCTACCATTTTCGATATTTATGATCCTTAATGTGCATGGAAATGCGTTTGTATTGGTCGAACAATAATAAACAATTTGCTTTAACCGTCAGTTCGCAATTAGAAATAATGTTAATATGTAAATAACGCTATAAAATATATCTGGGTAACACTAATAGACGATTTGAATGGCTGTTGTAAATAAGAGCCTTCGGGATATATCCCATGCTTTTAGGTTACTTATTGAGTCGATTTGTTACGAGTTTATCGATGGTTTTGGAATGGGAAACTTCATAAGGATACCAGCAGCTCACGTTTTCAGATTGGAAGTTTCCAGATGCAGCTATAGCTCTCAAGTCTGTAAAATCTACATTTCCGTTCCTGGAAGTAAAAAGAAAACTAGTTTAGAGTGATTCGAAATGAAATTCAATCAAGAATTAGTTGATCCTAAATATATAAACATAAATACAAGTTTCAGTTCAATTAAGTCCGATATATTCAATTTTTACGTAAGTGCTAATCATTTTGTTCACTAAAGAACCTTCTAGATTGAGAGAAGGAACAATTCAGTTCAATTTGCAGCACCTGCCACTGGTCGCAAGTCCAAAACAAAAAAAATGCTATTGGTATCTAGTAAGAAGAAAGAAAGATAGCCAACCTTTCTGCGTTTTTTCTTCAGAAATGACCGATCTTGACGTTCAGATTGGGCAGTTTTGAGGAGTTTAAGGTGAATTCAGGAGAAATAGAAAAAAAACTGACACTTACACTTGCGAGGTTCAATTTTTCAAAAAATTAGGAGACGAAGCCGTTGGTTGAAAAAGATAATCAGCACCCTATATTGCTAGAATGCAAAATACAAAAATATACTCAAAACGTCCTACCAAATAATCTTCAGGAAAAATACAACTTTGAGAAAGCGAACTATCATTCACCTTATGAACTCTTGGTCAATGACATTAATGATAGTGATATTTTTATCAAGTATTCTATAATATTGCCAGCAAATATTTTCCGGAATACAAACCGACAAAAACTAAAAAATTGTTCCCTACAGGCACAAGAAAAATAAATATGAATATTATACATTTGATAACGGAATATAAAACATTGAGGCCAGAAATCAAAGGAAAAATCAAAACTGAATTAAAAAACTACCTGGAGAACATTCAAACCAACATTAAGGAAACTCTAACCTTATTATGGAGTTTTTTCAACCAACCAATATAAGTAAATTGAAACCCAATTCAAACTAACAAATAGAGAGGTATAATTGAGATCCAAAAATAATTACTGGTGAATTCGCAGACTACTTCTCCTTTGTAAAGGAAAATTGATCAACGTATTATCTCGGAGTACAGAGAGTGAGACAGAGAATATATCTTTATTATATATAAATCACACAGAAAAATTTATTGTTGACAAACACAAGTATAAAATTCACAGACCAACTTTCAAACAATATCCATTCCAATTTTCAACATAACGTAAACTTTGGGAAAATAACTCGTGAAGAGCTCCAAAATGTATTTCACAAACGAAAATCAAAGAGATCGGACATGGCCCTGATTACATTCCATTTTATATATTAAAGACATGAATTAAGTGGAGGAGTATTTCCAAAGGAATTCAGAGTATCAAACATAATACCAATCAATAAAAATGATAATGAAAAAATTATTAGAAATCACCAAACGGTGAGACATTCAAAAACTGAACAATAAGGCTTCTGCCGTAACAGATGTATAGAAACTTTATTAACGTTCACTAATCAAATCATGGGCAATATTCACAACGCGCAAATAGATTGCATTCATACAGATTTCGCTATGGCGTTCGACAAAGTCAACCATGAGACTTAGTGTAGCAAAATTGAAATATTATGAATTATAATCGTTTTTTAGAGTTCTTCCTGTCTAACTTAAAATAACGATCACAATTTGTTACCTTCAAGGGAGAGCTTTCACGAGTATTCTTATCAGGCTCAGGGGTTTCTCAAGGATCCAACTTGGGACCGCTAATATTCTTCATTCAAGAAATGGAAATAACCCAAAAACATCAAAACAACGTCGATATGATATGAGAACAGCTCGTTTTATTCAAGATATGCGATGCTTCGGAAAATATGATCAACTCTTTTACTTTTTTCTTTGATCCCACTGCCCTCTAGTATTTTTATTATCTCAAGCTTGGGAGCTTTAATTTTTGTAATTTTTTTTATGTGAGCCTGCTATAAGATACGGAATTATTATATTCGTTTAGCGCAAGAACTATTTGTTCTTTATGGTAAAGGCACCTCACAATTCTATTCTCTACGTTGATTTTTTCAATAAAACATCCAAGAAAGGAACCTGATTGTCTATTCCGTTTTCTGAAGACCTTTATTAGTCGGTTCTTCTTTGTTATCTCACCCTGTTGAAGTCTTTGAAAAATAAATAATTACCCAACCCTACAGTACTGTCATTAATGGACAAAATTCCGAAAAGTTTCAACGATATTGTGTCTTCATATGATCCAGTAGGTCATCGGGCGTTTGTTTGTCAGATATTTTGCCCGACTGTTAATCGCTATAATTATCTGAGAGAAATTCGATTTCTGGAACAATGTCATTCTCTAGATAAAGAAGAAGGTTGTCTTTTGTTAGCTGTTTTCGATTATTTCTGGAGTTGCCATTGTCTGAAATAATTTTTGTAATACGAAAATGAAAAGATCGCCAATGCCTAATAATGTGTATAAATACAGAGCATTTGGTGTGACCACTTCATTTTAGAGAAATTCGCATACTTACCTTGGAAAATATCAATGTTTGTTGAATAACAAACATGAAACATACAGTCTAGTTTTTGAAGTGTATTTTTGGCAAAAGACAAGATGATGAGCAGACCATTACTTCTTAATGAATATATTCTCGATTTTCTAATATAAGGTAAAACACTAAAATTGAACGAGAGCTGAAACTTGTATTGAGATATCGGATTGCGGTATGTTTTCTATCATAAAAACCTCGGAATCCCGCTTCATTTGTAGGCTCTTTTAATGAAATTTCCAAGTTGTAAAACCTTGTACAAGTGTTAGTCTCACACCTGTGACTGCAATTCGATATTAATAGTCTTGTTCTGCATCTAATGAGCACAGGAATTCTTCTTACACATTCATCTCATTCATCAGTTAATAATGTACCTGTCTGCGATCCGATAAATTAGGCCAAATGAACGTTTTTCATTACAGCACAGGTTAGACGAGGAACTCACTCGTTCTGAAATTCTTGCTGAAAAATAAAGGTTTATTTTGATTAAATCACTCTAGTGACTATATTAATTGATGATGGTGAGATAATAATTCTCCCTCAAACACTCATAGATTATATCCAGACGCGTAGCCTGTGCGGATAGAGGACAGCTATTAATATTATTATTTTTCGTGGCGCTCCGGGGCGACTAGGTGATTTTTGGTGGCGTATTCACTTTTCAGTGGAAAAACACGAAAAACCTAAAGCACCGCTTCGTAGTCTCACGATATATAGAAAAGCATTATTAATATTATATGTGACAAATAATCATGTATGGATACCTACTACTTTTATGATTTTGTTTTCTATAAATAATTAATAGACTTCTATTGGATACTTGTCTAATAAGCTCAAGGCGTTCGACTGTGTTATTATTATTAGATAGTGGGAAATTGATTAGAGTTGTCCCACAAGGATCGGTATTAGGGCTCATACTAATTGATTCTATACGTTAGTCATATGGATCACGTTATCGGTAAAGAACATCACACTGCATACGCAGATGTATTTTTATTAGTCATATCCGATCCGGATTCAAGAAAATTGGAAGAAAAATTTAAAGACACCATTGTGAAGGTAGCAGAATTCTTCAATGGGCGCGATCTATTTTTCAATACAGGTAAAACACAAATGATTAGAATTCATAATACCCAGAGAGTTGTAGAAAATTTGCAGATTCCTATGAGAGAACACATTTCACTTCAATTCACATGAACCAGTGAAAATCTCTAAAATTTATTTGGATGAAGTTTTTAATTAACAACCTTGGTGGCAGCAACTGAATTCAAGTTTGCGTTCAGTGGGGTAATGTTCTTTATTCTTGCTTCTGGGTACTTGCTCAGAATGTTTTCATCGTTCAGAAACAAATTTTGAGGTGTATGGGTACTTGTAAGATATTCTCAAGTCATTTCATATTTTGATAGTCCCGAATATTTATATATTTGATTTATGCTCATATGTTTTCCAAGACGAAAGTGAATTATTCTTGAATAAGAATATTCACGAATATAATACAAAGCATATAGAAGACTGAACAAAATTTAACATTTCTTTCTTTGTACCCAATTTTATTGGATCAATTTTTTTTTAACAATCTTCCAAATGAAATTAAATCTTGTGATTCGCTCTTACTTTTGAGAAGAAGACTATAATGGTTTCAGTTGATAATTACTTATTTTTTGTCTGTTTTGTAATTTATGTGAATAGTTTAGCAATTCCTTTACAAGTATACCTATGTCGAAAAAAATTCGAAAAACTTTTTACATATTCTCAAAAAACTTGAGAAAAACACTAAAACCCAATTTCTTGTTTTTTTTGTTGCTATCTCCCAAAAAATTATTTTTGACGAAATTTGGAGAAAATGTGCATTTTTATATTTATATTTTATATTACATTATGGTTTTTTGAAAGTTATAGGAAAGCAGTTTTTTTTGTTAAAACGTTTCTTTCAACATGGGATAGAAATATCGCAATGCTAATGTGAGAAACACAAAATGGAAAAGGCCATTAAAACACTTCAATATCAATTTTTCCGTAATTTTTCATGTCAGAAATTGAGGATAAAGCTCACGAGTTCTCATGGGAGATCGTTGGTAATGAAAAATGTTCGAAAATTTTTTTTCCTACATCGCATGCTGATATAAAAATGCAATGAATATGAAACTATAAACAATGTGGTAGCGGTAAGCATGGAATGAACGATATTCAATCTTTTGGAAATTTTTCAGTTTATTTTTCACTTCCATCATTGATTTTATCTCAGATTTTAAGAATAACTGAGGGTATATCTGTTGCATATAAATAATCAAGTTCTAATTTGAATGAAGCACATACTATTTCTTTTATTTTGGATTTTTTCACCACTATATTTCTTTTTGCTATCTTATCTCTCATTCTCCCCTCCCCTATGACCTCGTTTCCTCCTCTCCTCCTCTCCTCATCTCCTCCTCCCCTCCTCTCCTCTTCTCCTACTCTCCTCCTCATCTCACTGTAGTTAGGTTAGTGTTACAGTAATAAGTGGTACAAAAACATAGTGAGTTTCATTTCTCATGACGCTCTTCTATATCCACCAATTTCATGTTCTCATGAACATTATAAGATTTTCCTTTTCGTGGAAAACGTAGTTCCAGTCCGATGAAAAATATCTTTTTAAATTTCAGGTTCGTAGCAATATTCTATGAAACTGTAACGAAATCATGCGTGAAATCGGCTGTCAGTACGTCAATGCTTGATTTCTTAATCTCCGAGGATGGTTCGTTTATATGTTCCTCGTCTAACATGCATGTATCAATTTGGCCAAATGTCGAACTCATCAATCATCGAGCTTAAATGACGATGTCTGCTTGTCTAGGTAATTTGAATGAGGTCTCTATTTGGAATAAATTAGTTCAGATGCAGTACAGACAATAGATGATGGAGAAAATGGAGTTGTCAAAACGAAAGTATAACGTATACGGAATGTGTATTTCGAATACGTTTCGCCTTCGTGCTGTTAGTGGTGAAGGATGTTTCGAAAATTGTGTTTGAGTAATTCTCAGTTACTTGTTTGAGATGGTGGATGAACGATGTTGTGTTGAGGAAGAGCATAATACGTAAGATGATGGACAGGCCATTCTTCAAATTCAGTTGACATTACTGTACTAAAATATAAATGTATCCGTCACCGGTGGTGAAATACTAGAAGGTGAAAAAAACAGAATTTCTGCCAAGAATTGTTGAATGATAGAACTTGCAATGGTTTGCTATAGTGAATTTTATCACACGATTCGTAGGAGTACTAAAAGATTTGATATTAGGTTGATCGTCAAGTTGGAAAACTATCGGATACCTGGGACAAAACAAACTATGACATTCCTAATCTAGTTGCAAAACTGTCAAACTCGGAGTGCCGTAGGGCTCTGTTCTAGGACCGTTAGGGTTTCTCTTATATGCCAACAATTTTCCACAACATATTATGGAAGACCAAGTTACAATATTTGCAGATGATATTGCGATAACCATATCTGGTGAATTTTGATTATAAAAATAATCTAGCTTTTCGCATATTTTCCAGTACTAAAGGATTGTCGGCAAACGTCGAACAGAAATAATTCAACAGCCCCATACGACTGCTGAAGGAGTAAAATTTTAAGGTACGATTTAGGTTTCTTAGACAATAAGAGCGGCTTGGTCTTTAACGAACAAAAATCCGAGCAAAAATAGCTCATAGTTTCCTTTTTCACTGAAAATTAATTCGAGAGGCATCAACTGTCCGGATATCAATTGTGCTAATTTGAATAATTGTGCCATCCAGAGTTTATCTTTATCTTCAAATCCATCTTGTCAATCAGGCAGAACCCCAAGTCATATAAGAATACTTCTTCAGTATACAATCATAATAACAGAAATGGTGATCTTTTGAGAATACCACAACATCAAATGACAAATTATGAGAGTTCCCCCCATTATGACGCTATCACTTACTTCAATAAGTCACCAAATGAAGTTGAGCGAATCAGTATTGAAAATATATTTCGTAATTGTAGAGAAGTGCTAATATAGTGACCAAGAATTTCCTGTGAAAAGTCAAGTACTACACCTGCTCCTCTCCAAGTACTCTTCAAACAACTTGGCCTTCTGAGAATCCGTCACTGTACGAATGTTTCTCCTATGTTTGTCATGGGTTCGAATCGCTTTCACATGTATTTCAACATGCGCTACAGATAATTATCCCGAACGTCCAGCTTCTCCGGTTTATTTTGCCACAATTTGTCATTGTGTTGCTTGACCACAAGGTTGATCTCCCTGTGCCCATAGAGCGCGTATCCTTCGTATGTACTGAGTAATGACATCACTGACTGAATCCGAGATTAGTTCGAAGACGACCTTAGGTTTTTGATATTCTTATTGACTACCAGGTGAATCGTAGTAGGGGTAGATTCATTCCAATACCACCTCGCTGTCCATAGAATGGTCCAGTAGAATTTTGCCATTGTATTTCGACTGATTGACGCAGTTCGATCTCGATCTCCTCGAGTTCAAGTCTTTTGCTAACGGGTTCATGTATATTCTTTGACTTTTTTTATAATTATTATTCATTACAAAGGGTGCAAATTCAGTTGATTTGCACTTCATTGAGCTTGTGTCCCCCAAATCTTTCTCCCCATCACTTTTTTCTCACGAACAAAAAAAATCATGGTAACATCTTGAGAAGTAACGATGAGAAGAGAGAAATTGGTGTTTTTCTTGAACTCTTTGAGGTTGTACCGAAGGAAGTTAACTTACCATTGCGTGTCATTGCAAGTAAGATACCATCAAAATGAAGAAACGGTGATGTGGAAACTGAGCTCGTTGATTTATCCGCGAGGAAAAGATGAAAAAATTTATGATACTTGAAGAAAATAGGTTATAAGACTAATGAGGGGAGAATTAATAAAGAAGTTTGAGAAAAAGCCATAGCTGGCGATATGTTTTATGGAATCTGAAAGCTTCTGTGAATGTATCGGATACGACTGGTTGAATTAGAGCCTCATAGATCATAAGTAGCTAACAGGGAGTGAAAAAGCTCTTGGCTGGAAACCAGTTGTTGTCAATCACTTTCGGCAATATACTTTATACGACTTTTTCAAGGAAGGGAAGTGTCAGCTTGATGAAGATCGCTTCTTTTATGACCTTCAAACATATACAAACGCGAAGGCTCTGTAAATTTCGTGCTTCGCACTTGTTTATAGCCTCAGCACATACTGATCTGGTTACAGAGACTGGATTGTAAGCTCCAGAGCCACTTTTGCTAAACCAGTGTTCATCACATTATTATATGTTTGTCGTGATTGTTATGAGTGCCCCTATCAGTGTATTGATGGGAGTTTCACTTGATGTTGGTCGCGTATTCCATGATTTTTGAACATATACCTTATTCGAGAATTCGATTATCTGCTTGCATATATTTCTGGCATCAACATATGTTGCTCATCTGGTCTTAGAGACCAGATCATTGAGCACCAAGATTATTCAATTCAACTTTCATGTTTGTTTCTTCAGAAAAATATCTGAGCCCTACAACATGTATCGTCAGCGAACGAAATGATGGTGGATACACGTCAGAGAGGTCTAATTCAAACACACAAGTTGCAAAATATAAAATAATACAAAATGAATCTAGTTATGTAGGACCACACCTTTTTAATCATGTCTGAACATATTAAATCAAGTCTGACGCTTAAAATTTTTGAAACAGTGTAAAATATTTCGAATCGTCCGGTACTGTAGTAATTATATTTTTTGGATTGTTTCAAGTATTTATACATATGTATGTATGTTTGTATTATTAGGTATTTTTTGACGTATCTGACACAATGTAATTAGATATTGAAATGAAGAGTATTTCTATTTCTTTTTCTATTTCCAGAATGTTCTCTGATTAGTACTTAGTCATGTAAATTATGAACAGAACTGGGCCTAGCACAGTCCCTTGAAGGACGCCATATGTTATGTTCATTTAATTGCTTATATCGTTTCATATTTGAACACTATGCGGTAAATTTTCAGTAAATGTGTTCCCGATTATATGAGAAACTACAAAGAAATTAAGCGGCAGTTGCATCTCCACCAACAAATTTCAGTTTTCCATGATGTGCAACTTTTTTTTGAGCGCTGAAGAGTTGGCCAGAGTTATGAGATTTTCATATAGCAATTTGAGGGCTTTAGCTGATATCGTGTAAGTTTTCTATCACAAAACAATGAAAACTTGATTTTGCTACTGTTTCATCAATATAGTTGTTCTAAGTAAGTTTTAAATCTACTTAAATCCCTAAAAATGTTGTACATGCAGTGTTTTCTAATGATTTTTCATCTGTAGGCAATGGTTAAATTTGATATTTTCTGTATTAAATTGAACTGCCAGAGATTTGTTGGTATTCAGACTTATCATATTTTCCGAACACCATTTTGATATAGTTTTGATTGATTTCTTCGACTGATTCTGTAGTGCTTGTAGTTTTCAGCTGATAATCCCGTTCGTATCGTCTGCATTGAAAATCAGGGATCTATTTACTTGTAATAGTTTTGGAAGGTCCGTAATGAATGTATTAAAAATAGTTGGGAATAGGCATGATCTCTTTGGGGTACCAGTGGTTGTTTTCATAGGATCCGATCTTACACCATTGATATCGACCTGTTGATTTCTGTCAGATAAATATGAGAGCAACCATTCTAAAACATTCTAAATGAGGAGGCAGTAATCAAGAGTATGGTCGGCTCTGCTGAGGTTGATAGTAGCTAAAAGAGTTCTACACTCATTTCTCACGTAAATCTTGTGATCGCTGGTCGACAGACTTTGACCGCGAACTTCCGCGTAAATCACAGCCCTCTTGATTGACGTTTAGCCACTGCCCGGTGAGAAACGATCACTTTTAATTGTCGGTGTTTGCGGTTGTTCTGTTAATGACATGCAGACTCCGTACGTCACGTCGCCCGCGTTACATGGTTGCAAGTAGAGACTTTCTGCTCCCGCTTTCCACGCTGCAGTAATATATGGACCATTGTGTCGAAGGTAAAAATGTAATAACGCGTGTGATTGAAGTCTGTGGGGTCTGACAAGAAGGCTACTTATTCTCCTATTCGAACGGCCGTACGGCAACACTTGACTGACAGGAGCCTCTTCAATGGTAATACGAAGGAGTAAATCATGCAGTCGAGGTTTATTGTTTCAAGTTTCTGGCACTTGGAATGAGGATGCTGATGATGACTTGGGGTTATGGATGTGAGAGGCAGTCTCGCATCTCAGTAAATATTAGTGGAGAACAAAAGCAGTCGTGAAGGTCTTTGTGTGTCGATGATTTTCAATTTTACTTCTTCATCAAGCTATTTTGCATCAAATCATTTTACTTTCATGAAATTTTTTATGATACCTGATGAATCCACGTTTTTTCTCTTGTGTTTAATTTTGTGTGTGTTTCACATTTCACTTATAATATCCCAAGGCTATTGATAATTTAGAAATAATTTGTCGTATACGACGAAAGTGAGTTGCTTGGTAACAGCCCGACGCAGTAGACGAAGGGCTGTTACCTTAAAGCAACTCACTTGAGAAAAGTTAAGACAAATTTTGAGAATTTATCAATAGCCGAGAGATATTCAGTAAGAAAATTTTTTCATAGAATTGTCACTTGTAATTATATCGATCGACTCATTTTGGATATTTTCATATCTACTCGAAGGGACTGACATTTTGAAAATTTAATTGAGTAAACGTCAAACTATGTCATAACTATGGTGACTCGATTGTTCAGTAGTTATAATTTACCGGGGCACTTATCACTTATAATCCAGAGCATGAATTATTTCCAGAAATTATGTCGAAGTGCGAATTTTCTTAAAAAATTCGCAACTGAGGAAAATTTCCGGAATATTAGTCATGCTCGCGGGAGATTCGGTATGAAAATTTTATACCAAAATTTTTTTAAAATAGAAATTAAATTGGTGACGAATTATTATCCATCATAGTAGGCCGTTGTTAAGGCTTTGTCTCACAACAGCGAATTGCGAATAATTTTTTTTGCGGATTTTATATCAAATATTTTAATTTCGCTATGCTCCAGTGAAATGTGGTTTAAATAATTAAATAGAGAAAGAAGCAAATATTCTACCAAAATCACATGATTTTATAGTACTAAAGTAAAGGGAAAAAACTTAAGGTCTACTTCTATCGGACGCTAATGAATTACATCGGCGGCATCTTCATTTATTAATCTCGGATTTGTTGTCAAATATTGTAATTTCCCTATGCTCTATTGAAATGTAGTTTAAATAATTAAATAACAGATAATAACATGTACCTATAATTGGGTTATAAATAAATATCTATCAAAAATATTTTACGCCAATGTGTTTATGACAGCTGTCAAGCCAGAGGGAAATTTCCACTTATTAATTTCCCTCTACGCAGGGAAATTTCCGAAGAAATTAGGTTATTGTCATAGCAACATGTCAAAATGCAGGCATCTGATTGGCCAAAATTAACTGGTATAAAATTTTCAGTAATACGTAGATATGATAGATTCAAAATACCTGAAAAAATTTTCATGGAAACAACCCCGTATCTTCTGTAATTTTCAACGTAGAGCCATGAAATTTTCAGGATCAATAGATACACTAGAAATGAACTGACTGCACAAAAAGTGTTATCATAAGTGATATACACTGCAAGCCAACAGCGATGGAACCACCTATTTGTCCGGAAAGTTATATTAGGGGTCAAAATTTGCCCAAAATTCCTTCTGATCCGTGTTTAGGATCCCCAAATTTCTACTAATACACCTGTCAACTGAAAAATTTTCAGTTCTGAAAAATTCTAATTTGTTTCATTTGTCATGGAAACGCCTCCGTATCTTCCTTCATTATTTTCGACGTAGAACCATGAAATTTTCAGGATAGATCAAAAGGGGTCATCATAAGTGACGTGGCTCTTCCGTGGAAAGTGAAACAAGTTAGTATTTTACAGAATTGAAATTTTTCCAGGAGACAGGTGTATTAGTACTAATTTGGGGATCCTGAACACGAATCCGAAAGAATTTCGGGCCAATTTTGCCCCAAACATAACTTTCAGGAAGAATGGGTGGTTTTATCGCTTCTGGCGTGCAGTGTAGATCACGTAGGATGACCCCTTTCGTGCAGAAAGTTCATCTCTAGGGTATTTAGTGATACTGAAAATTTCATGATTATTCGTCAAAAATAACAGAAGATACGAAGGTGTTTCCATAATAAGTTAAATACATTGTATAGTGAACCAATTGGTTTGCATACAGTAATTGTAGAATTTTTCAAAGTTATTTTCACTGTAGAGTCTCTCAAATGAAAGGTGTCATTTTTGATTTAACGTTCATTAGGTATGGTAACAAAACTATATACAGCATCAGGATCAGATATTCCAGAGGGCACAATTTTTGTTATCACGTTATCGAGCTTGCTGAAAACATAATCAATTAATAATTCCTTCTTTACTGCTAAGCCAATGAAATCTTAAAATGAATTGTACATAAGTAGGTAGCAGGTGTAGTTTCTTCTTTTTTATTTTCATTTTTATACAAATCACTGTGAATTTTACTCACTTGTGAATACTTGTGAATAGTCATGACTAGACTTCTCCCATTTTCCCTCTGTATGTATTTTATTTCTAGAGGACGAATAAAGACAAATTTATTAATAATTTTGTATACAAATAAACATATTATTTCTTGTCCTGAGTTATGCGTGTTGACTCAAATAAATGCATTTTTAGGTGAAAGATTCCAGAACATTCATTCATAATTATTATAAGTTTCATTAAAGTCTATATGTTGGGATCACCCACTACTATGATTGAGGACTTCAGGGGTAGGTTTGACAATACATTTTCCAATTTTTCGAGAAGTACATTCACGTCTGATGAGGGTTACCTGTATACACCTATAATATAAATATTGAGTTTTTTGCAATAAACTAGTGAGAATTCAGATGACTGTAGATAAATTATATCTTTCCAAAAATGAGTCTCTGATAAAAATCATTGTAATATTCAGCTATAGATACATCCAGGCAGATGAATATTGAATTCAGTAAATAACGAATGTCAGGAAATGAGTTGTTCCAATAAAACAAACAGTTCATTATTTTTGTGTCTGAGTGACTGAATGTTGCGTAGAATCAAGGTAAATTCAATGTCATATTAGCTTTGTCTAAAAAAATATCAGTACTATCAGATTTCCTATTATCTACACTATTTTTGAACAGTGGTTTTTCAATGACAGGTTTCAAAATTGTAAGAGTCAGCTACGTCATTTAATTCTGTTGTTTCTATTGTCTTTATATTTATTCCTCTATGGCATTACTGATTACTTGCAGTACTGTGTCTTCTAATTGGCTTCTTTGCTTTTGTATATTGTTCCTTACAAGTATCTGCATTTCTTCTTTTTGTAGTTTTCTTTTATCAGTTGTCTTGGTTAAATATACGTCCTTTTCTTTATTGTTTTATCATTTAAGATTAACTTTTTATGACGTTTTCATATTTGGTCCATCTTTTTGAAAATTTGACACAACATTTTTTCGTCCTCATCTTCTTCATTGAAGATAGCAACTGTCTTAATCATGTTTAATATTATAGTTTTTTGTAGGCTATTCTTTGAGTCTGTTTGGGTTTCGGTGCTGATAAGAACTGGAATGTTTTTTGTACATTCAATCTTTCAATTCGTTCATAGTTTTTTCATAACTCTGAATTTTATCTACAAAGTCGGTTTCCATTATTAGAGCTTCATAAAACACATCAAATTTTTCAATTCACTTGACTAATAATAGAGGCTGTGTTGTTCGATCACCCTGTATTTTTATTAATTTCACAAGCGATTTTCAGGAATGTCCATTCTGCACGCCGAAAATATCACTCGAACCCAAAGAGCAAACCCACGTTATCGGCGTGAAATTGAGTTCACTCCACTAAAATAATGTATGTAAATATATGCAAAAGTTACGTTGTAGAACTGTAACGCTTGTAGCACGCCGTGTCAAATCAAATACTTTTTGAACAATATGTTTGAGATCTTGATCGGAGTGATGATGAATGGGAGCGTGTAATAGATTTTCGATAGCGTTGTGGATGGTTGATGGATGTTCCTCACGATTCGGAGTAAGGCACAACGCTCTTGGGAAAGGTTTGGCGAATCAGGCTAATGGTTCTATTCTTCCGTGAGTATTTGCCGATCGTGGAAAGTTGTCATACTTTCGGTAACATTCTAGATTTCATTTCGTAAATATCGAGATAAGTATGCCTGAAACCACACATTACACTGTCAACAAAACTGCATCTCGGAATTTTCAGAAAATTTCAGACCAATTAGCACACTTCACCGCCAATCGAGAAATTACTAGAAACGACGGTATGCAGGATATTTCAAATTGAGTCGACACCATTGCCAACTCCTTTTTTATTGATGCTAACGGCCTTTTCGGCGATGAAGACAAAAAAAAATAGACAGTCGCGTTTTCAAAATATTTCATATTTTTTAATGGAATACCCAAAGTACATTCTCAATAACAAAGCTCATGCATATCGTTTGTTTGCATTCAATGTAGATACTGTTTTGTATAAGTTTGGTCAGAACAGAAAAAGCTGATGCAAAAAACTGGGTCGAGGTACTTCACGTTTCAGCTAACAGCTAGGATTCCCTATGGATCCGGGTTTTCCCACTTTGGAGTCGACCCAGTAACGAATGTACCTATCCGTGATCATCATGTCAGTATCACTCACTTGTTACCACTGAGCTGTTTGATATTAATTTATGAAACAATCATTACCATCCTCAAGCTATTCCACTAGCCGTATTCATTTTGCGATTCAAAATATATCTGCTATATTGACAATTTTGAAGTCATTCTTGTACAGAACAGAAAATAGTGTAGCGTCATAATAGTGCGGTTGGAAAAAATGTGTCTAATATTCTTAAATACATCATTTCAAAAATGTTTGTAACTGTATATTGTGATGCCGTTTTCTCTTCAAGAAAAATGTGATATGTCAGTTGACCCGGAGCGCCACGGCAAATAATAATAATAGCCGTCCTCTACCCGCACAGGCTATGCCTTTGGGTACACTCAACGAGTGTTTATGAGGGAGTATTATTATTATATGGCACTTAGTTTGTCGGAAAACTATATCGCTCAACGATAAGACAATCTAACGGGCTTTTTAAAAAGCAAATCAGAGGGATATGTACCAAAGAAGTCGAAGACATTAGAACGACCTGAAATAGAGGACTCTTCTGGCCAATGCAGGGGCTAACATGACTAATAAATAGAATACTACTTTAATTATCAACGTGAATTATAATCCATAATTCACTAGTGAGTTAAGGATTATAACACACTATTGTGTTATTCGATAGTTTACTTGTCTAAAATGACATCAAAAATGACTTTGCTGGAAACGAATTCGTTTGGTAGTTGGCACGAATCATTGATTTCGATGAGAGTGTGAGAATTATTGTTACGTGCGATTAAAGGCGGTTGGACTGTTAACGGTTGAGGAGTATAGGGAACGAAATGATTTGAGTTGGATAAACGATATTTATGTGAAGCAACAAAGTTCTGAGTGAACATGGATATATTTCAGCATTAGACAATCATACAAGTGTACAAAAAAACTTTCTGAGAGTGTATTTAATTTTTGTAAATGCCAAGTCTGAAGATCTTTGAACATTGATACCAATCATACTTACGTACCAACGTCACAGATCATTTCAACACTCTTCTAAAAGTGATCTTTTTAAAAAATTAAGGAATGATTGATGAATATAAAGGCAGAAACACTGAAATATATCGAATGTCACACAGTCAGCCCACTCACCTATATAATGAACAAATGTATAACTGGAATCTTAATCCCATTTATGAAAAAACTGTACTACAGATACAAAACTATAGACCAGTCTAACCATAAAAATCCGTGAAATATTTGAATAAATAAAAAATAGAGACTATAGACCAGTCTAACCATAAAAATCAGTGAATATTTGAAAAAATAAAAAAATAGAGTACGTTGTATGAATAAGTATGGACTGCTATCTGATATGCAGTTTGGCTTCATGGAAGGCAAATCAACCTAAAGATCATACGTAGCCTTAGATAAGGAGGAAAACCTTGCGTTGGAGACTTTTAAAGAATTTCTCTTCTCTCCACATTATACCACAAAGTGGAAAATTTGAGGCAAATATCTGTCAAAAAACGATTTATTTCCCCTACGAACCTCGAATTACATCTGACTTGTATTCCTAATTAATTTTAACCTATGGCATGCAAACCCTCTTGAACGCAAAACTGTTGAGCGATCTAGGACTATCTGCTTTTACATGTGGAACACGGACCACGACGAAATAACAAGTATCAGCACCGTGCGCAGGCAAGTCGTGCATCAGAAAGATTGACTATTAAGAAGTCTGTCCCGCACGATGATATTTTGAAAGCGCTCATTAAATGATTACGGGCCAATAATTGAAAGATAATTCGACATTGCGCGCGCTTTGCTGGCAACGAATTCGTTTGGTAGTTGGCACGAATCATTGATTTCGATGAGAGTGTGAGAATTATTGTTACGTGCGATTAAAGGCGGTTGGACTGTTAACGGTTGAGGAGTATAGGGAACGAAAACGTTATTATACACTGCTTCAACAAAAAAAGAACATAGAATACCTCACTTCGATATGACTACTATCCCAAATGATTTGAGTTGGAGACATCAGGAGACTTCCAACTGAAGGTATCAACCAATCATTCAATCAAGATATACTCGATTGTCGGAAGAATCGGGTTCTTAAAGACAAAGCATGTGTATGTTGTAAATTATTGAATCTCCCACAATATTATTAGTTGGTCTAGGTGTGTTATAATGAAACTCATGGGTTTCAAGGAGATTTTTGTTATTGTGTATAAGGCTTACAGTTTCTAAAATGTGTGAAGATGATGCTGTTAGAATTTTATAATCATTGGGTAACTGCCTACATCAATCTCTTTGTTTTTTTACAGATATACCTCAGAGCCCTTTTTTGGAGTGCAAAAACATTTTTGCTAAGGTAAGAGCTGCATGCGCCCCAAAATGTAATCCCGTATCTCAGATTCGACTCAATTAGGACAAAATACGCGGTTCTAGCTGCTGAGTTATCCAATTCTCTCGATATAACACCAACTGCGTGGCATCAAGAAGACAACTAATGACAGAGCTTATTAATGTGATTATCAAATTTCAGTTTATTGTAGATATTTAATTCAAAAATTCTTGTTGTAGTTTTGTTAAGAATCTTTTCATTGCCCTTAGGTAAGTCTGGAAATATTCGTTTTTTATGTTAATTACCAAAAAATTGGAGTCGCAAAATCGTTTTATCAGCACTAACTTAATGTCAATTTTGTCGAGGAGATTCTACTCAGGTTTATCATGCCAAGGGAAGGTTGTATCGCTGCAAAAAGAGTGACCTTCGCAGTGATACTCGGTTGAATCATATCATTGATATTGAGCAAAAATAAGACGAGGCCGAGTACTGAGCCATGTGGTACTCCAAATGCAATGTTAGCAATATTTGAGTCAGTGTTACAGCGTACTATTTGACTGCGGTTACTCGAGTAGGATCGTATCCAATCTAAACTTGTATCATACCATACCCTTCAAGCTTCTGGAGCAATGTGCCATGATTAACGCAATCGAATGCTTTGGAAAAATCGCAGAATATCACAGCAGCGCACTAACCTGTATTGATATTTTTATATACCTCTGTCAAGAATGAAAATAAGGCATCATTGGTCCCTTTGTTTGACTAAAATCCGAATTGTTCAGTGGATACTATATTGTTCGTTAGTAACAGGTTAGATCCATTTAGGAATATTGGTGAGTTTCTGGGAGATATATTTTTCCCCTCTGATTGCCATGAATATGAGAGAGAAGAATATGTTGAGGTTGTAGATTAGCCAGGAGTTTCAGATATTCGAACAAAGGAAAAATATTTGCAGTATTTTTTTTTTACATTAGGTAGGTACTCCCATTACCTCAGAGTTGGAAGTTTATGTAGAAGAAAGAATTGAGGTCTGAGGGTTTCAACGAGATAATGAGTCGTTGGAGGTGATTTCTAGAATTAAAAAGAGGTTATTGAGTCCTGGCGAAACTTTTTGAGAGGCATGTCTGCAATTATTTAAAAAATTGAAAAATACGTTCGAGTTTCTATTTCCTCTCCCGTCTTTTGAACCTTGTCTTGTTCCTCGTCCCTCGTCCCTCGTCCCTCGTCCCTCGTCCCTCGTCCCTCGTCCCTCGTCCCTCGTCCCTCGTCCCTCGTCCCTCGTCCCTCGTCCCTCGTCCCTCGTCCCTCGTCCCTCGTCCCTCGTCCCTCGTCCCTCGTCCCTCGTCCCTCGTCCCTCGTCCCTCGTCCCTCGTCCCTCGTCCCTCGTCCCTCGTCCCTCGTCCCTTGTCCCTTGTCTAGATTCTGATGAGGGCGGTTTAGTGCATTGAATCAGGCAACTGACAAACGATTGAATTATCATTCATTTTGAGCTTTTCTTATTCTAGTGGTCCCTTCCGTGAATCACTCCCAACAAGCTAGTACTTCGTCATGAGATCTAAGGGCAGATTTACGATTATTGAGCAGTGTATATGAGCAACATGAATATCACGGCAAATTATTTAACAATACAAAGATTTGGAATCCGTTAGGTGTAGATAATCGTGTGAGCGCATAGCGCATCTCTCGCGTAATTATATTTCTTTGATTTGACCGCGTACCAAGAACGTGTTGCTCTTAGGAGAAGAAGAATATTACTCGAGGATTTTTATGCGAGCTGGTATAGAGGTCGATTCGACGCGATATGTCCAACGGGACTGAACTGTGTAAATTACGTTTCGTTTGTACGTTTTAGTCGCAGCTGATGAACGTGGAATCCTGCGTGAAGGTAAATACAAGTGGATGAAGGAAATGTGGGTGCCAGATGGGACACGCTGTATTACAAGGCATGGAAAGTTAAAAAAAAATAATAATCTGAAGTGTGGTTTTGCGTCTTTTGAGGATTTTTACCTTAAACAGTTTGTTAAACAAAAAAGGTGCTTCAAGGAAATGCATATAAGTGTAAAATAATTTTTCATCATTACCGTATTGTAATCTCAAATTCAACTATCTGGAAAATTATGTTATTATTATCTGAAAAATATTTCTTTTTTCAAGAAACGTTTTGTAGACCCCCATTCAAACTATGAGACCCTTTTGTGAAAATGTCCCATCAGAATGAAGATCCATTTTTTTAAAATAACATTATTTGGACTGATGAATTGAAATTTTCGAGTAAATGGAACAGAAGCCGGATTTCAAGAAAAATTTAGTTTAATGTCTTCTGCATGTTGATGGACAACAAATTGAGGTACGTGATATACTTACAAGGAATCGTTAACATCCAGAAACAAACCTGAGTTCGTCGATAATTTGCCATTTGCAGAATATCGAAACTGTTGCTACCAACTAGACGAAGCTCCTGCACATTGTACAAGAGGAAGGAGCGCAGAACCGGAAACATTTTTGGACGATCAGTCGAGAGATGCATTATTGAAAAAACTTACCCAAACATTTGAACAAAACAAACACATAGCACAAGTTCCATCATATGACCACCACCCACGACAACGATATCACTTCCTCGTGTCACTACTGTCAAAAACGCTTTGTCAACGAGCATATTCACTTATTGCTCCAAAAATATTTAATTCTTCACCCGATTATTTTCGCTTAAACCCGCCAATTGCTTCAGCTGCAGATTTAGTCCATCCATTTATTGTATTTTTACCAACAAGTACATTATCGTACCTTTTGTCAGTTTTACATTTCCAGTGTCGAATTGGTTTTAAGAACAGTTGTAGTGGGGGTTATATTGTCGCCTCGTTTTGATATCAGTTTATGAAAAAGATGTACAGGGCAGCTTTGTCTTGCACTATTGGAAACCAAACATTTACTACTTGTACAGCTTTTAGAACTACATTGGCACGTTTTACTGAACACCGGATTGTATTCAATGCAATTTGTTGGAGAGTCATCATCTCAATCGTGTTGTCATAGTGATTGATAATTGCACTGAATGCAATAATTATCGGTTATAATAGCGCTAGTTCATAAAAATTACCGATGATTTTGCAAGAAGGCATGTTTTCATATTTTTTTCATATTTTGGCGAAAGAGCCCGACTAGTTTTCTTCACATTTTTTGTATCCAGGTCAACTTTTGCTGCTTGTTAGGCTGTCCAAGAGCTCATTGTATTCCGTCCTGCAGGAATATTCTTATACCATGCTCTGCATCACTTCTAAGAAGAGTTTACAGTAATGAAGAGTCAATCCCGCTTCTCCAAAAATATTTTGTATAATCATATGGGGCACGAATCAGAACTCGTTTTATTCCTAATTAATTTTAGTGGAACACTCGGTTTTCCCCGCCTTGTGTTGTTTTTGACCATTATTATTCTATTCTTCCTTGAAGAATGACATTAATAACCTGCTTCCTTCTCCACCACGCCCAGCTACCTCAAAAGCAAAAACGAAAAATAACTTTTTTGCAATCCATCTGGTGTCTCTTCGTCACAATTCTGATACAAAATTTTGTATTCGTCACTTTTGAGAAACACTGAACTCCTTTCTTTTCTCGGGCATCGTTAGGAGTTGCTTTCTCTTAGTTTGTTTAGCGTCCCTTGCTGTTTTGAATACAACATCGGTGAACTGATTAAAAATAATACCTTGTCTTCTAATACTTTCCCATAAATAATTTTGTGGTAACATTCCAAATTGTCCTTATTGTGTAGTCCTTATATTCCTGACCATTCTGCTTGCGCATATTGAATGCCCGCTCCGTTAATATTTTTGCCACTACGCTTTAGACCAGGAAATATCCTTTGGCCTTGCAAAACTGTCGCCATATATAGTGTCTGTTGGAAGTGGTATTTTTTGATTCACTTTCTACTACATTTTCCTCAATAGATTGTATGGATCACTCACCAAAACGCGACATTTTTTCACTTTTTCCTTTTGACAAATATTATACATAAGGAAAATATTCAGTAGTAATATCCCGACAAAATGCAGAATTTTCGAAAAATACTTGCCAGAAGGTGAAAGTATTTTGAAAGAATTTTACGAATAAATTATACTATGGACTAAATGCGTACTGCAATAACGGTTCATCTTGTGTAATCAATGTCAGTTGAAGAATTGAACCGTCTAACTGACGTTTCTATATTTACCGTGATTGGCGTAACTATGGAAATGTATACACAAGCTAGAAGCCAAACACCGTTTTGAAAATACCACGGGCTGGAGGAAGTGTTTTCAAAAAGTCTTGTTCTCATTGGTTCGAAATGAGAAAATTATGGCATTTGATATAAACTACTCAACACTAATTTCGTCGCACGCCAAAATTTTGACCCTATTAAAATCTGAATAACTTTTTTCTGCATTGGACAATTTGAATTATGTTCACACTGTTCACTAGCCCAGTCTTTCAGCTACAATCTAGTCATTCTTCAAAATATAAGGTTCTTCGCATAAAATCGCTACAGGGTATTATCTGAAACTGTGCAAAATTTCTGAATTTTCAAAAGGATCCCAAATGGAGAAAAATTTTTTTTTTGAAGTTTGACAAAAGTGACATGAAGATGAACTCATTACCTCAAGATATTTTTCGAATTGTCTTATTATCTCTTTTGTTTACAGGGTGATATCAAAAAATTTACTTTTTGGTTTTGCAGTCATAACTTTTTTCCTAGTCAACCGATTTTCAAAATCTCGAGCTCATTTTGAAGATGAAACTTTAGATGAAGATTCATATCTCTTCATCGGAATGGACTCAAGATGAAGATTGAAGATCAAGGGTTTCCTCAAAATTTACCTAACACCCTCAAAATCCGGTTGGGAGGAGAATTAAATGAGAATCAACTTGTTTTCGGAATGATCATCCATTCTGAATACGTCCAGATCTTTATTGCTTCCAGCAGTCAAGAATTGTGCGTGAAAAAATCCAATTTTAACGACAGGATTATGAAAAAAAAAATTATCAACCCATTGTTCTCCTGAAATGCATGGCCCGTAACCAAGGTAACAAGAATCACATTCAGTGACTGACAGGCCAGGTTAGACGTCAATTTTGATTCGTTTGTACAAAAAATTATCATATCGATGCCGCATTTAACGCGCGAACAGCTGGAACTGATTCCACGAATGACTGAACAAGGATTATCCACCCTTCAAATTGCCAATCTGCTTGGAACGACAGTTAGATCCGTCCAAAGGGCCCACGTCCGAGCTAACGCTGGGGATATTCAGTATCGACCTAGGGGGCCAAGAAGGGGAACAAGAAGAAGAACAACTCCCGCTCAAGACCGCCTTATTGGAACATTGGTACGGCGGACTCGGACTTCAACCGCCCCCAAAATTCGTCGTGAATTGATCGATGCTACGGGAATTCAGGTTTCATGCCAGACAATCCGACGCCGGATCCACGATCTTGGATTATACGCAAGGAGACGAGCTGCCTGCCCCTTACTGAAACCTGTACATCGAGCAGCAAGACGATTGTGGGGGGAAGAACATCAAAACTGGGGAATAGCAGAGTGGAATAGGTGTATGTTTACGGATGCGAGTAGGTTCAACTTGTTTCGAAAGGATGGTCGAGTGTTGGTTTGGAGAGGGAGGAATGAAAGGTTTTTGGAAGAAAATATGGAGGCGAGGGTGGCTTTTGGAGGTGGAGGAGTGACTGTGTGGGGTGGAATATCAATGAATGGGAGGAGTGAATTGGTGATTCTGAGAGGAGAGAGTATGAACGATGAGAGGTATAGAGATTTGTGTATGAGAGAAATCGTGGTACCTTACGCCGCAAATATCGGCAACAACTTTCTTCTCGTTGATGACAATGCGAGACCGCATAGGGCTCACATTGTCAACGAGTTTTTGAGGGATCACGGTATTGAGCGAATGAACTGGCCGCCTTTCTCTCCGGATATGAATCCGATGGAACATGTCTGGAGTCGTATGAAATTAAAAATGAAAGAAAGGGAAGGGCGAATGGAAAATTTGGATGACTTGGTGAATGCGGGACAGCAAGAATGGACAGCTGTACCACAGGAGTTCATTGATAGTCTGATAGACAGCATGCCGGAAAGGGTCAATGAAGTAATTACCAAAGGGGGAGGACCCACTAAGTACTGAATATCATAAATATTTTTCAATTCTAATGTTATCCAAGTTATTTTCTCTTTGTTGTTGTTCAATAAAAACTGAATAAAACTTGTTTTTTTGTTCTTGCTAACTAACATGAATAATGCTTCACGATTCAGAAAAAAACCGCTATTGTAGAATGAGACTCAGCTGGTCAGGCTTGTCAGTCACTGAATGCGATTCTTGTAACCTTGGTTACGGGCCATGCATTTCAGGCGAACAATGTGTTGATTATTTTTTTTTCAAAATTCTGCCGTTACAATTGGGTTTTTCCACGCACATTTCTTGACTATTGAAAGCAAAAAAGATCTGGACGTATTCAGAATGAATGATCATTTCGAAAACAAGCTGATTTTCAGATTTAGGTCACCTTTGAGTCAATTCTGATCTTCATTTCTTCTCATCCAAAGTTTCAGCTTCAAAATGAGCCTGAGATTTTGAAAATCGGTTAACAACGAAAAAAGTTATGAAATACCCTGTATCGATTTTATGCGAAGAAACTTATGTTTTAAAGGAGTACGAGATTATAGCTGAAGGACTGGGCTAGCGAACAGTGTGAACAGAATTCAAATTGTTCAATGCAGAAAAAAGTTATTCAGATTTAAATAAGGTCAAAATTTTGGGGTGCGACGAAATTAGTGCTGAGTAGTTTATAATATGAGGAAAATTGTCAATAGTAATATCCCGACAAAATGCAGAATTTTTGAAAAATACTTTTGTCTTGCTGGCACGAAAACTGTGTTGCTTAGAAACACCACGAGAGCTTGATCGAGTGGTGTTTTGTACAACAACACAGTTTGAGTGCCTGGCAAGGTGAAAGTATTTTAGAAATTCTGCATTTTGAAGGGATATTCGATCAGAAAATTTCACGAATACATTATATTATGTACTAAATGCGTATTGCAAGAACGGTTCATCTTGTGTAATCAATGTCAGCTGAAGAGTTGAACCGTCAAACTGACGTTTTTATATTTACCGTGTTTGTCGTTACTATGGAAATGTATACACAAGCTAGAAGCCAAAAACCGTTTTAAAAATCCCACAAGCTGGAGAGAAGTGTTTTCAAAAAGTCCTGTTCTCATTGGTTCGAAATGAGAAAATTATGGCATTTGATTGGTTTATATACCTAATATGAGGGAAATTGTCAGTGTAATGTTGACATGATTGGGTGAAATTGTTTCA
This sequence comes from Chrysolina americana, assembly GCA_958502065.1. Lineage (NCBI taxonomy): Eukaryota > Metazoa > Arthropoda > Insecta > Coleoptera > Chrysomelidae > Chrysolina > Chrysolina americana. The sequence goes on along the minus strand of OY293419.1, from coordinate 12,066,810 downwards.
TATGACATAAAATGACAAAACTTTGATGGTTGTTAGAACTGTAAAAAAAAAATCATTTTAATGACATTATCTATAAATTTTAATAAACATGCCATTTTTCCGATAGTGATTTTTAACAAATATAACTGTAGATTAAGTAGTGATAATTGAAAATTTTTTGATATTTTATTCGAATTTTTATGTTCCTATTCCAAAATTCTCATATTTGTACTTTTGTTATTTTAACGACACAACCTGATTATCAACAAGTGTTGAATCACTGAGTACCCACTTTTATTCAACGAAATTTGTCATTTTGTCCTATGTGATTTATTTATTCTTGAAGAAATGTTATTTAATTGATTTGATGGATTGAATACAGCTACTGTTCTAGCATATTTTCTCTCACAATGGAGATCAGCTAGAAAGAGGCATATCTGATTCACTTGCACCGGTATCGAAATCTAGTCGCACAACGGAAAGATCGTAAAGATAATCCACGGGCTAAGAGGTCGAAGGCCGTAACAGGCATGCCCATGTTGGTTACATTTCAGAAAATACGCGCCGGAGCTGTAAAAACAAAATAAATATAAAATATCGACGGTGGACATTCTTTTATTAGCTATTAATTTTCATAAATTCTCCAACACAACGGGTTATTGGATATTAAAGTCCCATAAAGGTATTTGATAATGGTGACACTATTTTAATTTTATTATGTATCTGCCTGTACCTCAGATAGGCCTGTGTTCGTTCTAAAATGCGTGGCGGATTGTAAAATATGGATAAGATAGCGGTAGCCGTGGGCTATCCGCTGGTAATGCTTTCTTCTGATGTACTAGTTGGCTGATGGAATCTCCGAGACGTGAAAAAGTTATTAGAAACCTCTATGGAATGACAAGATGCAAGAAATAATGCACTTCCTCTTGTTATATAGTCGAAATCAATTCCAATATGTCATTTATTTCAACAGTTGCCTAGCACTGGGTGCCGATAATTTTGAAAAAATCGTATATTATTCCTATTGCTTAACGGTCTTCATCCCTGCCCTGAGAAAGAAGGGAGTCAGAAACGAGTTTTCTTTTTTTGATTGATTGAGGGAGGTATGAGTTAATGAAGACTAAAAAGATAATAATGAAAACTTCTTCAAGTATTAAATGAATGACATTTTCGCTCATTTTTAATAATTTTTGTTCATTTCTACCATAACAACGAACGAAAATTTTTGGGTGGTTTTATCTCAGTCATTTACCTATTCATTCTTGCGAAATAATAAAAAAAAATTAAAGCTTCGAAAAAAAATTGAGATAGACGTTTAACTAAGTGAATGATAGACTTCAATACTAAGATAAAACCATACAAAAATATTCGTTCGTTTTGGTGGAGGAAATAAACAAAAATGCCCAAAAATAGTATATTGTTTATTCATTTAATACTTGAAAAGAATATGAAAATTTAGTATTTTTATCTTCAAACACTCGTACATCCCTCCATAAATCAAAAAGACAAAAATCGTCTCTGACTACCTTTTTTCTCAGTGATGACGACCCTTAAATAAAAAATCCTGAATTGATAGGTACCTACCCCAGACAGCACTAGATATTCCATGAATAATCCTAGAACATTCTTTTTGGAATATTGAAATATTCTAGGAATATACTAGGATATTCTAGGATAATGGAGGAATATTCCCTGAACATGCTAATGGGAATCCCTCAGATAATCGTAGAATATTCCCAAGAGAATATTCTATGAATATCTGAATTTGGATATTCCACGGATATTCCATACAAAATATTCCTATAATATTACCAATGCATATCCTCAGAATATTTGGATATTCCAAGAATATCCAAGGAATATAAATGAAGAATAATCATAGAATATTCTTATTAAATATTCAATGAGTATTCTTTGAATATATGGTATGATCCAGGAATATTACTGTAATATTCCCACAGTTACGTTTTCGAATAATCGATTAGAAAAAATTCAATGGGTATAATCCTCAAATTATAGAGCAACCATAGACACATGTTCAAGACTGTTGGTCATCAGTACAGTGAAGCCAAGTGCGAAGATGTGCAACACTTCTGACTTCGTAAAAAGTGTTATACATCGTTGCACTTGGCTACACGGTACTCATGATGACCAACAGTCTGAAACACGTGTCTACAGTTGCTCTACAGTTTGAGGGTTATACTTAATTCAGGAAGAAAAATTCATCTCTACAAAGGTACAATTGCTTTATTTTTAAATTTCAACAGGGTGTGATATCTAATTTTAAAATAAGAAAAAAATCAAATCCTATTTACTCATTTCTGGGACATCCGTCAAGGCTGCTGAATTGAGAACCCTGAAAAAAAATTATTGTGTGATTTGATATTTGGTATGTTTTTAAATAAAATATATGTGCATTTGTAAACAATGCCTCTCAAATCTCAAAATAAATGGGTGGTTGTTCATTTATGAAAGTTTTAAATTGACTCTTAAAATAAGTCTTCAGTAAAAATATTGTAACTGAAAAATATGAGGCAAATATATTGGTCTTCGAATTTTACTAGGAACCATAATCTATCAATAATGGAGAAATATACAAGTTTGCAACTTCTATACATACTTACTAATTTCTTTCAATCGGTCGGAGGATTTTGCGAGGTAACAGAACCACCACTTCAATGTCCTTCAGATATGTTCTATTGTGGCAGCGTTGAATTGCATCTAGAAATGAAAAATTCATTGATAGTGTGTGATTCACTGAGACTTATATTTTCTTGATAATCTAATTCAAATATATTAAAAACATGTAGATTTTATTCTGTATTTATAAAAGTACTTCTATTTATATGAGATCGAATAATGGTACGAAGCAGAACCTAAATCTATACTACTGATATTATCATTTTCAATTTGCTTTTCTGAATGGCGTTCGTCAAAGTCTTCTGAATCATTATGACACAAGAGTTCTTGGAAATTAAATAAAAATGATACAATCATCAACAGCTACAATGTTAGGCCAGAACGATGAGACATAACCTAAAAATTATAGCGTAATTATTATTCCCAATATTAATTATCATCAGAATGTAATTAATGCTTTCAAACTTTGCTGATAACATCTCATGCACAGAAATTATTAGACATGAATTCAGATGGTTTCTAACATCGAAGAAATAAAAATTCCTATTTCATTACCATCCATATCATTCTGATGAAAATATTATTCAAAAACTACTTAGTTTACTTATGTTTTATATGAAAACACTACACACATCACTAATTAAAAAAAATAGTTCAAATACTCAATAAAACAAATCGAAATGAATAATGAAACCAGAAACCTGAAACTTCCCAGACGACAGACGACACTTGTTGAAGTTGAAATGCACGGAATAACTTATACCATGAGCGCTGGGTGATTGGTCACTGTAATGGCGGGAAGTTTAAATAACAAGGCATCAGCTGCATGCAAACCGAGTTGAAATGTATAAGTCATTAGTCATTCTTTGTCAAATTTGAATTTTGCTAAGTACTTATCAAAATAGAGATTATGCCATAGAGAAAAGAAAATCATTTATGAATCAAGCATCAGCGCGCTAGTATAGAAACATTAATAATCTTTGGTCCAAATATGGAAACGTCTTTTATAAAATAATCTACGAATATTCCATGCATAACATTCCCTGCATGTACTATAAAGAATATACAATACGTAATTCGATTTTGAGAAACAAATTATGTTGCTTTGCAACCACACGAGCGAAAACACATCATGTACATATCCAGTAGCCGAACTACAAAATCGAAAACATGATGTTCTCAATTATCAACACAAAAATTTCAACCAGTCAAAACACGCTATTTTAGCATAAGTGGAATAATCGGGGGTAATACCACGAGTGTTCGCAATACTATCGATAGTAATTCTGTCAGAATTCAACAAGATCAAATTGCTTGGTAACACCACGAGTCCGCTAGGACGAGTGGTGTTACCTTAAAGCAATTTGATTGAGGTTAAGATTTATGACAGAATTAACGATAGTATTGTGAGCACTAGTTGTATTTATTGAGATAATTTCAAGAGCCAACGAAGTTAGGAAAACGTATATTCTTGTTCATTTTAGTTCAATGAATAAAAGCTGTCATTTATAATGTCATCCTTGCTAGCAAGATATATCCTTCATTGTTGTTTGCTTGCTAGCGCTCGTGTGGGTTGCCAAGCATTATAATTTGTTTCTCAAAATTGAAGGAATTTCTATTTCGATAATCACCGATTCACTTGTTGTATTATCTACAATAATCATTTTCAAAATAGCAAATATACATTGAATGCCATTTTTGAACTACTCTACGAAGTACATACAGGGTTCAACAGTGGCAAAGCTGTCGCGGCAGTTTTCTGTGATCTCTCAAAAGCTTTTTATTGTGTTGATCATGGGATACTTCTGCGGAAGCTGCACTATAGATTGTATCTTAGTTTCAAAATTGAAAGCAAATTGTGAAAACCAAGTATTCCCCAATAGCTGAAATCATTTCTGGGGTTTCCCAGGGCTCCGTCTTTGGTCCAGCACTTTTCGTAATGCACGTTAATGACTTAACAAAGACTAATATCTTAGGAACGTTTACACTATTTGCGGATGATACGACCACCATACAGCAGAGTAAAAATACATATGAACTGAACGACGTTGTAAAGAAAGATATAACTGACAAAAATTATTGTGATTCCAGTTGTCTATCTTTCAACATTTATGAAATTCGAGGAATATATATTCCTGGGAAAAAATTGTCTTCTGGATGTTACGCTTTAAAACTAGTATCACAGGAACCGGACGACTCATCTAGAAGTGTACCACTCGCTCATTGAATCCCATTTGTGGAATGGTGCTCCATTTTGGGGAAGAATCCATAATTTGCAATGGGTGTAAAATTCACATTCACCTACCCAATGATGTATAAGATATTGCACCACTTCATATATTTAGCAAACAGCTATTGATAAATAAGCCCAAATATTGCATAAAAGAATATTTCGATTTTTGTTACCAAGAATTGCCTGGTGAATTGTGTTTTATGTTATTTTAGTGATTAGACGTGATGATCTGTTTGTCATCCCTGTATATTTTGAAAAAAATTGACGTAGTTCAGAAACAATACCATATGCAATAAATCTTATTCGTATTTAGTGTATATTTATATGAGTGATTAAAAAAATTTATAATTTCATTCGACAGGACTTTGTCAATGAGATTTTATTCTTAGACAATGAAGTATAGTTTGATCTGTACATCTTTATCTTTATATAACTTTTTTCTGTGACTTTAATTTCCAATATTTTAACGTGGTTGTGACTTTATATACATGTATACATTTTATTCAGTTATTTACACCTTTTTATATAAATGAAGTACTCGCTTTATCAATTTAAATTCAATTTTTCCGACAATAAATCATATAATTGATTGATTGACTGTTCAAACTTGGACCCCTAGGAGGAAGGAAACGAAATATGAAATAATATCCTCCCATACAATACCTAGAATATAATGAGATACATTTCTCTATAACTTGCAGATATCTCCGCACCAGGATATCTTTTCCTCGCGATGAAAAAGAAACATCTGGCCGTTCGTTGGTACGTGCGCTACTAATGAATCAAAGGCCTTGTAAATTGTTCTGGAAGAACAAGAAGGCTGCGGTAGACGAAAAGTTGTAAAGTCGCAGCCTCCGCGATTAAGCGCATGCAAAACAGACGTGTTAACAAACTTAAAACCCACATTCATTATCCCTGACGATTCACGCCTCTCGAATCGGTCGATACTTTTACGGCTCATTGATTTTATTCGTGTCGTCAAATCGAGTGAAGCGTTATTGGATTGGGGGAGATAAGAGGCGATATGTCACCGCCAACTCTCATTGGGAAGTTGTTACGATACAGTTATAGAATGTGTGACATGCATGATTCTGGAGCCAAATAGCGAACATTCTCATTTTGAATTCCGTAGGAAATTGTGATAATTTATTAAGCTGTGGGCAAATTTTCAAACTCAGAATACGTCATCTGACGTTTGATTGTCTCCAAGAAATAGAAAATACCCACAACACCAAAACGAGGTCAATTTGACTCGGCATCCTCAGGACCTCAAATACTTATCTTAGTGGCTAATTGCACTCATAATATATCATTATATTATAATAATATTATAAACAGTTCTATTGTACAAGGCACCTTTCCAACAAGCCTCAAAATAGCCTCCATAATTTTATTATTCAAAAAAGATGACCCTAGCAATATAGAAAACTACAGACCAATAGCGTTATTGAGTGTATTTTCCAAAATGATAGAAAAACTTTTTTTTGAAAGAGTAGAGTATTATTTAAAATCATTCATGATACTCAGGAGCTGTCAACATGGTTTCAGACAAGGATTTTCATCTGAAACTAGTGTAGTTAGTTAATCCGAATATATTAGCAATCAATTAGATAGTGGTAATTACGTTCTGTCTGGTTTATTCGACTTTCAAGAGCTTTTGACTCGGTTAATATATGTTTTGTTTCTGAAAAGCTTAATGCTCTTAGGTATACGTGGTTTTCTTAACGATTGTTTTCTCTTCTATATCTGGAAAACAGAAATTGTCGTGAGAATTGACGAAGTCATCTCCAAAGAGTATGATATTGATATTGGTACCCCACAAGGCAGTGCCCTTGGACCACAATTTTTTTTTCTTATACATCAATTACTTACCCCACTATATAGTATATGCTGAAGTATTAATGTACGCAGATGATACCTGCATGGTTATGAGCGACAATTCGAACCAAAATCTTCTTAACAAATTGACAATACTTTCAATGAATTTGAAAATTGGTGTTCTAGAAATAGGCTTATTATAAATTTGAATAAAACCGTATACATTGAATTTAACAGCTTGTACAACACCCTTTCGACTTGTCAAATTCCATTCAATGAATTGAAATATCTAAGATTTTTGGGAACAAGGTAATTTTACATGGAAAAGGCAGATTGATGGTGTTTGTAGAAAGATTAATCATTCTTAGAGTTTTATTTTACCAAAACGAATCTTTAGGTTGATTTTTAATCTTCCCTGAACAATTTCATGTCGCGAAACTTTCAAGCAATTTAAAATCTTAACAGTATCTTCAATATGTTTACTAAAATTGCTCAGTTACATCAATACCAATAAAGACGGACTAATAAAAAACCTTGACATCCTTAATTACTATACACAAAAACAATTTTGTTTCTGGGAGCATAAATCATTCGTTTATTCAAAAAGCTCCCAATAATGTTGTCGATATTATAATAAACTTCCGGTTCTCTTTAAATATAGTTATTATTTTAGCATATTTAGGAGCAGGTTAAAGAAGATCCTTCATGACAAATGTTTTTATAATTTGAAAGCGTTTGTAATTTAATTTGATAACCCTTAGGAGTTGCACTCTTCAGGCGATGTTCAAATGCTATTTATTTTTAATTTTTATGGACTCTGTATTTGTTTGGATATGTTATATTAATAACTATTTCTCCAGTGTCTGTACGAGTATAATCTTTATATTTTCATTATTTTATTCGTATATATGTGAATATGCTATGTTAATAGCAATCTCTCGTGTATGATATGTATATTTATTTATATATATTTTTTTGATGATGTCTCAACAGTAATAGTGTACCCTCTTTTATTATTTATCTAATTTTTCAGTTTACCTATTTTGGAACTGAACTGAAAGACTATTTAGAATCAGCGAAGGACTAAGAGTTGTAATCTCAATCACTTTTGGTATTACTACTGATAATTGAATTCAATAATCACATTGAGCAGAAGGCAGAAATGAACAATCCAGTTACTGCAATTGATATGAGGTATAAAGAATCCTTTCTTTTGTCAATTCAACTAGTACTCAACAGCAAAAATTCGTTTGTAAAATGATGATTGTTAAACACTTTATTATTATTCCATGGCACATTCTTTATTTTAATAAATATCTAATTAACAGTTTATTTCATTAAAAATGAACAGTTCCCCAATTTAGTTTCCAATTGCAAGCGTCGGTGAACACAAGGCTCAGTCTGACGGAATACGTTTTTGCTGCCTTCGCTATCTGATACAATCTGAATATTGCCGAACTTCTTCGGAATAGAGAAATTTATGATTTAAAACAATGAAAAAAGTCAACTGGTGCACTTTTCAGAAAACAATTATTTTTCAGAACTGTCAGTAATTTTTGAAGCACTTACGGTGTTATTCTTCTTGGAGATCGGTCAATTTTTTGAGAAAACGAAATAAATAATAATCTGTCTATTATTAGTCATTACTGTCATCACTATTATTAGTCATTACTGTCATTAGTAAAGCATCAGCTGTTGTTTAATATAAATGCATGGCAAACATTTAAAAAAATAGCGGACATTTTAATAATTCAAACTTTAAAAGCTGGTGAACAGTTGGAGTCAATGACAACTGACATTGAAAATTGGCATTAATGACAAATTGGTACCAACCCAAAAACATTCAAAACGCTGCCATAGATATGGATATGGTTGAGTTCAGAAATGAAAGACCTATTTACGAGATAAATTCAATCACATGTAAAAATTTTATTAGACTATTTCACAAAGTAAATATAAAAATCTGAGATTTAGAAGAATTGAAGGAAGTTACTCTGTGAAATTCATAAAGTTCTTCTTCTTCTTCTTCTTATGCTATTTCAAGGTGTTCTCGTTCACAGCAGCCCCTCTGATTGGTTCATTTGACAAGTGCGTGTAATAGTAAAATCTAATTCATCACAGGACTAGACTCCTAAAAAAAATCAAATCAAAATATTCATTGATTACAACTTCTTCAAATTGTTCCAGTATTTTCACTGAAAAGTGACTGCTGAATTCACTTTATTGACGTATCAAAATTACAAAATTATTATCAGTCTCTTCAAAGAAATAATTACTATGCAGCCTGGCAACAGCGCAACGCACAAGGTGCGTTTCATGTGTTGCCTACCGTTTGATCCGACGGTGCATGATATTGAAATATACAGTCTGATGGATTCCTAGTCTACAGAATCCCCGTCTGATGAAATCAGGACTTGATTAAATCAGAGTCTGCGTAAGTACACTTCTGCTGTATTCCGTACATGTTAATATACCATTTTGATGGAATTACTTTCTGATAATTTCGAAAGACTTTGCATTAATGGTTAATATTTTTACTAATGCACATTTTTACTGCTATTACAGAATGCAGTCTGCATTTAATGTTTCAGAAGTGTAATTTCTGGTAGGATCAGATTGCCTTATTTACAGTTGACAATTATTATATATTCGCCACAGCACAGTTTTGGCATAATCCGATTCTATTCATTTATGTTTCTGTGTTTGTTTATTATTGAGAATTTTCTGTCAGATATTTTGCTTTCCTGCTATTATATATGGACACTTTCCACAAAATCCGTGACCCGGCCCTGGTGTGCGCATTTTTCCACGACTATTCACATCCGCGAAGCAGCGCAAAGAGCGCTCGATGCGAGATTTAATTAGCAAGTCACTGAGAACTGAACACATTTCATCTCAGTTATTATGTTAACTTCTGACAGATGTTCACGATTTAGACCGCCTTTTTACGGATCTCATTGTGAATATTTCGCCTTTTCCTAGACAACCATGCAACATTCTACGGAGCGATGGTGTTTTGTTCGCTTTCAATTCATCATTGTAGGCTGAATGGGTTCCTTGTACAAATATTTGTGCGAGACGAATCGTTATTAGTTCGCGGTATGATGTCGAACCAGAAATACGTATAACAGGGCTTTTGTGTGTGACATGTCAAAGAGTGATTTGCTTTTGAGTGACGGGCTTGTTTCTAACTAGGATACAAAGTAATTATTCTCAGTGTTCTGGAGTAGAATGAATGACGGAATGGGAACACAAATATTGTTAGACCGAACTATATCAAATAAAGAAACTGTTAGACTTTACCCCATCAAACGGCTTCTGGATCAGAAGATGGAATGAACAAATGCATACTTGTTTTCACGGCAAAACTCCAATCTCCACCAAATCAAACCGTTTCTCATCCGACTGGACATCAGCATACTGAAAAATATCGAATGTACTGTTTTGCATTTTCATTTCGGCTTATATTTGAACATTTCGACTGAGATATTTGAAGGAATTAAATAAAAAATCAACATTGAAAATTACAAAATAATACCTAATATATAAAAATATAGAATAAAGTAAAAGAAAGAAAACAAAAAAAATACCTCAAGATGTGATTTGGTTTTCTTGTGCTCATAAAAGAGAACATATACTTCTTTTTTTATGAGGGATTCAGAAGATATCGGTGACACTCTAGACGACTAACTCAATTTGGATTTGGCACACCAGGAGATTGTGGAGCCGTTGCCAAGCTGCACGTTTATATTATGTTAATGAACACCCAGACCCAATTTCAAGGGTGATTCTCAAACTGGACTTTAAAAATGCTTTCATAGTGGTTCACAGAAATTTCTTGTTGAAAAAGATTAATGATTCAATACCAAATATTTTTCCATTCTTACATCAATATTATCCAACAAAGAGATCCCTTAGGTCCAGCACTTTTCTGCCAAGCCATCCAAGTCGACCAAGAGCGAGTTCAATGATTGGTATCTCGACGATGGTTCTATAGGAGGAGAAGATCATGTAGTTTTGGGTAATCTTAACCATATCATATCCCAACTGAGCGAAATTGGAATCGAGTTGAATGCAAATAAATGTGAACTCTTTTTTCTTGATGCGCCGAATCTGAAAGGTTTCGATGAGTTTAACTCCATTATAGCTGGTGTGAAATTGTTAGTGGAATCGAATCGTGTACTCCTTGGTGCACCTCCTACTATCAAGTCTATCTTTCCTTGTATTGAAGATAAAACAAACTCTCTTTCACTGATATCTTCACGACTCAAACAAATTCCAGCACATGTAGCTTTTTTCCTTCTTAAGAACAACACTCCCCGTGAACATGGGGGGGTTGGGTATTTGTTTGGCATCATCAGTCATCTTACCTGCCTTCTTATCGTCCTTCAACAGTGTATCTCATCTAGTGAGCTCGATACTTCCTTCAGCTTTCACTGGAATATCGGATTGTTTTTATGAAGAAGGAGAAACATTATGGATGTCTAAAGCCAAACTCCATCTTCAAGATGAGGATAAGAAAAGACAAAGTGCATGGGAACGTCCGCTCTTGGAAATTAATTTAATAATCTGCTTGAAACAGCTGTATCTATTTCTCAGAAGGCTTATCTCAATGCAGTGTCTTCAAAGGAATCAGGTGTGTGGCTCAATGCTCTACCAGTTTCTTCTCTAGGTAATCTTCTTGACGATGAGATATTCTATAAATTTTTAGGTATTTTTGAAACGTAAATACTTTATCACTCCATATGGTAAGCTGATATTAAAGAGGATGTTTTTCAAATATTCTGAATGATCACTCCTTTCCATTCTCATCAACGACATTGTCCTCCTACCACATTTTCAGGTGAAAATATGTTGGGTCCTCGGAAATATCCTTCGGACTGTTCCAAAAAAGGCATCACTGATGAACCAAATTTAACGCAACTCAAATATAACAGAAAAGCACTTCTATTGTGTATACATATTACCGAAGGGTAAATCGTTTGTATTGGTGTCACTCTGTACAATGATCTACACGAGAGTGTGAGATATGTGAGCCCTACACGCATGGACCTGTTAAGGAACTAAATTGAAGCTTCACACAATATTCTCCGAGAAATGTGTTTGTAATACGTTATTGAAAGTCGTATTTCATGTGAGCAGCGTGGCCAATATGTAATTGTGAAATTGCTATTATTTTTATGTGCAAGCATGTGGGAAATCGATTTAACGAAACGTATTTGAGTCATTCTCACGTCCAGTCGGTACCGATTTGTGTGCAATGAGTTTTCTGGTTTCTGGAGCAGTCGTCCTTGGAGTAGCTGAGGCTGACGGTTTGACAGTGTCATTTTCCATATCATAATTTCAATCGTCAGGACATGGAAGCTTACAGCTACTGATAATGCCAACTTTGCTGTTATAACGCATGTGCATGTTTTCGTACATGTTTTCATTTTTTACATACCAACTTCTTCAATTATTAATGTACCAGGTGACCCAAGAATTGCCTTTCCTACGATGCATCACAAGGCTACTCACCTCAGTCGTGTTCCTTCCTATAAAGATCATTCTCAAGGAGATCTATGTGGTGGTTGATGGAATTTCATCGGATACGACGATCCATTCAGTAACAGAAAATTATATAGTTTGCTCTTCTCGCCGGAAGAAGTGGAAAGCTAAGTGAAGTTTGGAAAATTGACATTTTTGGTCAAACTGGTTATCAGGAATGATGGAATGGAGAACTAGAGTGGAGAGTGGACGTTAATAGGAGAGCTACAAACTCTAATAGATTCATACCCTCTGATTCTAACTCTCACATTTAGCAAAAGATGGTGAGTTTCAATCTCCTTGTTCATAGGGCATTGAGCTTTCACTCAGTGACGAACGTGTTCGGAAAGAAATAAAAGCAATCAAGGAGATAGCCACTAACAATAGGTTTTCTACTAACATAATAGATAATGTGCTGAAAAAGAAATACTTCAAAATGTCTTTGATACAAATCTACATTGAATCGACCTGAAGATAACAAAAAAAATCCTGAAAATTACACACGATACTCGGCTTACGAGAGGTCTTAATTCTCTCTTCCGGTATGTGAACCTTCAGCTTGTACAAGCAGTTCAAACAATCTTCGAATATTATTAAGTTAAATTTTCATCATGAAAAATATTTAAATATTTCTCATGTGGAACTAGAGTACTTGACGAAAGGCAATAAATTTCAAAACAAAATTTGATTATAAAAATAATCCAGCCTTTCGCAAATTTTCCTATACAATAGAATTGTCGGCAAACGTCGAACAGAAATAATACGACCGCCGAATCACGTTTTCGTTGATCCATGCTATATGTTTGCTGGTAATGACAGAAGGCTGAATGAAAATGCTCCTTTCTTCTTTATAAATCAACAGCTATAGAAGGTAGATGTGGTAAGATGGTTCTGGATCAACTGATATGTGATATTTCAGTTAATTTTGTAGTGACCATTTTTTGTAACTAATCAAGTTTCAATATTAAAGAATTTGGATATCTTGGATGGACCAAAACTGAAAAAGTATATTGGTTCCTGTGGATATCTTGAATGACATGAGCTGGTTATTGAAAAATTGATTCATATTTATGACAAGAACGGTTCCAATACACGAAATATTACTTATTTTCTCGGCTGTAAACATTATCCTTTAGGAGATCAAAGAAATATTCGATTCTAGAAGTACTATACATTTTTACAGAAAGGTTTATCGCTATCAAATGTCAACAAAACAAAAATATTTGAGTATACGCAACCCCTTAAAATGTAGATACTCCAGCCCTAGTGCAGTTCGAAGCTTTCTGCAGAAGAATGGACAGTGCCGAATCTATTGGAACTACTCATTCCCCACTCTCAGGCAAATACAAGCCAATAGAGATAGAGAAAGAGAGAGAAAGAGAGAGAGAGAGAGAGATAATATATGTTTATTGTACACAAGAAAAAACCCTTGTTGACAAACACATGTATAAAATTTACAGAAAATGAATGAACATACCGGGTGGCTACGGAAGTATTGCCTACGGAATATCTCAGTTATTGTATGAAGTAGGTTTGTGAAATTTGGAGCGTCGATATAATGACATAAGAGCTAGAATTTGAGTATATTGACATGTCGAAGTTAACTTCCGGTCTGACCGGAAGTAACATCAACTTTCTTATTTTAAATGGAAACCCTATTTTTTTTTTCTTTTCGCTTTATTCAGCATTCAATTCCCTTTCTAATGACATATCACAAGTTGGTATCTAACCAGAAACTAGATCAGAAAAAAATTATTATTGAAATTCACCGAGTAGACCGTGGAAGCAAAATGAAAGCCAAAAATTGAAAAGTTGGCTATGGAAACCATACGTCACTTGATAACAGTTGCTACCACTGTGATATTTTATTTTCATTCGTCGGCGTTATAAAAAGCCGCCAAAAAAAATATTGGAAAAATTAGGAAAAAAACAATACTCTGTAGGTCCATAACTTAAATAGGAACATACAACTTTTTCTTGCCTGTACTATTCAGCATAACCATTCCTTTCTAATGATATAATAGAAAGTAATTTTTTGAAATGAAATACCAAAAAATCCAATAGCCACCCGGTATATGATGTTTCTGTCAAAATTGATAAACAAATCACATGATGAAAATAATAATAAAAACATAAATATTAAGCCATAATTGAATACTTTTACAATAATTAAATTAAATAATATGAACAAATTCAACAATAATAGTTAATGTAGATAAACAGTAACCTGAAGTGTATCATTGTAAAATTCTTTCAAGCCATAGTAGACCTTGATCAATTGAGAGAAGTTCTGTTTTATTTCAAAAAATCTGGAGATTTCTCTCTTGAAAATCACTTGTTAATTTATTATATATTTTCACTCCATTGCAAATTAGATAATCTTTCACTGGGTTGGATATGTGAATGGAGAGCTTCAAATAAACTTAGTTTTGGCGAGTATTATAGAATCTGAGACAAGTGTTAGTATTTTATGATCTTAAAAGAAAGGTTCTCATGATTTTCTCCTTTCTTCTTTGAAAAGGTATCTAATTGCCTGGAGTATAAATACTGACTGAAAGAGTTGACTATCATATACTCCCCACAAAGAAATGCCATAGTGTAAATGGGAGTCTATAATATATCGATTTGGCAACAGTATATCCCAATTCGTTTGACACTGCTTCAAACATAACAACCAGAAGCTAGTTTTCTATTTAATTGATTTATGTGCTCTTCAAATTTCAAATTACTATCCAAAAGTAATCACAAAAATTTTGCTGAATTCTTGTTTTCTATTGGTTGACTTCCTAAATGCACATTTGAAATAAAACATTTTTTTTGCTTCCTGTTTGTTTTCCTAGAATGTCGGGAGATATTATTTCGTGCAATTCACTTTTATCTTAATGTTGCCATAGTTTGTGAGTAATGTGAATTTTCCAGAAATTGATAAAAATGGTCAGATAATTCATGTATAAAAGGAAGAAAACAGGACCTAGTACAGAGCCTTGATAGTCTCACACATAGCTTTCTATCAAAGAATACTGTTGAAGTTTGCACAGCAATATACATCGTGGTTGATACAACCGAATACTTTCGATAGGCCACAGGGCACTGCTGCAACACTTTCGTTATCATTGATTTCTCTATAGATCATTGACATAAATGAGTGTATTGCGTCGGTTGCACTTTTTGATTTCTGAAAACAATACTGCTATGCCAATGAAATGAAGAAGAATAAATAAATAAAATAAATAATAATAGGATAAATCGGAAGTATACCGGAAGCCATATCCTGTGAATGAATGACAGTTTGTTCAGACATATTTTTAGTTTGATAAGAGGCAGGTTTTTTACGAGTGTCCTATTTCCTGTCTTGGGTTATTATTTTTTTGTATTTCGATGTCAGAATCATATTTTCTTCTTCAGTACTGCTTTGGCAACGATATTTGTAAGGAAATTTAATAAGGTAGGAACAAAACCATTAATAGACTCAACTACATATGATGAATGAAGAACTATAGAAATCCATTCCGTTTATTTTGTCATGTAAGATGTTAGGGTCAAGAAACGAAACTTGTTTAGAAGTCATCAACAAAATCCAATATTTGGAAGTGAATACTCTCTGAACCGGTACAAAGTATACGTCTATCAGCCTAAGAATTTCCCATCAATATTCAAATATATTAGAATGTATTAGGAATATTTCTCTAGGTTACACCCACACATGGACTGTTTGATTTATGAAACAGTTTGTTAATATTTCGGGTGAAAGGTTGCTACTAAACTCAATAACCTGATCGAAGAGTTATACTCGTGGATTTGTCACGAAATAATCATCTTCCTGGAGGCTGTATAAATATTTTGATATATTATTATCTAGATACTCGCCAATGTGAGTTATTTAAAAGGATGGATTGAAATGAAATATATTAAGTAATTTGTAAAGATTACCTCTCAAATTTGGCTAATGAATGATGGTCCTCGGGCTGTTTGGTAAATAGAGATTATAGTCGAAAGTTTCATTAATCTTTGCCAGAAGTTTGTTAAAAATAGAATTAAAATGTATTACAGACGTTACAAAATCAAATTACCATTTTTCATTATAGAAATTATTCATATATGGTGGTTCTATGAATATTCTATGAACACTTGTATTATTTTGAAGTAGTTTTTTGTCGTTTTTGACACATATGATCTGATTTAATTCATAATCTCGTATAATGTAGGCTATCTTTGAATTTAGTTCAAACATTTTTTTCTGCATGGCGTGCAAAAAAGTACCGACCTACGTTGTTTACATACAGGTTACACAAAACTCCCATCATTTTCATTTCAATTGCTTTTCAATAAACATATACATACTGAAAATATATCAATGGTACAATTGCTGTTTTTCTAAATAAAAAGAAATAATTTCGACTTCGTTCGAAAATACCCTTCTCTCCACATATTTCCACAAAGTGGAAAAATTCAAAAAATATCTGACAAAAACCAACTACTTCCCCATACTGATATTGAATTACACCTGTCATCCAATTGTGTAATGGTTCTCAAGGACGACATTGTTGCAAGTGCTGATATAATAAACAATTTAATATTATCCTTAATATTTTTGGAAATAAACACCTTTACATGTTGTCTAACATATCCAAGCACTGATGAGAGGAAAAAACGTAATAGGTATATTTTTATGGAAAAAAATCGTTACTGAGAAATGGATAACAAACAAGTTTTTCGTGATGTGCGAAGTTTTTGAAGCTCAGAGTGTTTATTATATATCTTCTTACCTGAAATTTATCTGACAAGCAGTTGATTTTAAAGAAATCAGGTCAACAGAGGATGCAATTCTGGCCTCAACTATGAAAATAAATAAGGCTTTGAATGTTTGCGTTTTTTCATCAAAAGCTTTCGAGACTATGAGTATTTCTGCAAACATTAAAGAAAGGACATTGGAATAAAGACGGTAAATCTAAGTTCACTTGGAACCTATATCACCAATAGACGGCAATCGCAAAGGTAGACGATGTCGTCCGTGAAATAACTATTGAAAATGGTGTGCCCCAAGGTAGTGTTCTGGGACCACTTTTACCTAAAATCTATACAGGGTGTTCCAAATTAAGTCGGCACCATTGCCAACTCCGTTATTATTGATGCTACGAATTCGGTTAAATGAGCAAACTAGTAGCATTTTTAATGGCCTTTTCGATGCCAAAAACAAAAAAAAATTACAGAATTTCAGAACATTTCATAAAATGATATTTCTTTCAATGGAACACCTTATATTTTTTCATGCATTTCGATTCGTAATATCATTCTCAACAACAAAGCTCATATCACCTTTCTTCCTAAAGTGTAAAATGAGCGACTTATGTGGAAATATATATTTTTTGCACTAGTACAAAAAATTCTTTGTTCTGGCGAAAAAATCCTAATGATTGTCCAAACACCCAATTTTGGTACTAATACGAATGACAATATTTTATTAACAATAGCAAAATAAGACAGTAAAAAGAAAAAATTGTGCCTGGATGTGAATTCGTGAAACCCGTGATCATCATGTCGCACCACTCAATTGACACCACTGAGCTATTTGGTATTAATGTACAAAACGATAATTTCCATCTTAACGCCCTTTGTTTGCCAGAAAAATAGCGAAAGAGCACTCCAAGACTAATACAGCAATTCGTTCCCCGATCGTGAATTACCTAATCGGCGTTTTTTTGCTGTACTTCATCGTCGATTCAGGAACAATGAAAAAGTTTTTGAGAAGAGAAGAACTGAAAAACGTTTTGTAATATCTGAAGATACAGAAATTGACGTTTTATCCTACTTTGAAGTTAAGACCAGTGCAAACACTAGAACCTGGTGATCCTGAGAGATGATTTGGGTTTTGTCGCAGGGTTATGAATAAATGCAGACAAGATCCAAACTTCTATAGAAATATTATATGGAGCGATGAGGCAAATTTTTCAAATCGTGGGATGTATTACAGAAAAAATTTTCATTATTGGAGTAGACATAATCAATTTCTAGTCCATCCCCACAATCCGCAAAGACGATTTAGTATTAATGAATGGTGTCGTCTATTCAGAGGCAGAATTATCGGTCCATTTTTCTACCATGGTTCTTTGAGCGGACCCCGTTACATTAATTTATTAACAAGAATGTTAGAAGAGTTTTTCGATGATCTTGATCGGGAGGCTCGTCAGATGATCTATTATCAGCAGGATGGAATACCGGCACGTAATGTCAGTGGCGTAAAAAGAAAGCTGCGAGGCTGTTTTGAAAACAGATGGATTGCTACAAATGGTCCTGTTAAATGGCCCCCTCGTTCACTAGACATGACACCTCTAGATTATAATTTTTGTGTATTTCTGAAAAAAGAGGTGTACAAAATGAAACATAATAATGTAGATGAACTGAAAAATTATATTGAAACTATAATTAATAGAATTGATGGCCAAACTGGTGTTGAATGCCACACGTAGTGTCAATAGAAGGGCCCAAATATGTGTTCAACAAGAAGGCGGTGTTTTTGAACATTTACTCGAAATTTTATAGCGCTTTATCAAATCCGTTTGTCATAAATTTTTCCTATTGATAAAACTGTCTTATTTTCACCTTTACAAAAAAAAGTCAAATGAGATTTGTTGTTGAGAATGTTATTACGAATCGAAACGCATGAAAAAATATAGGGTGTTCCATTGGAAGAAATATCATTTTATGAAATATTCTGAAAACGCGACTGTCAATTTTTTTTTGTTTTCGGCATCGAGAAGGCCACTAAAACTGCTACAAGTTTGCCCCCTCAACCGAATTCGTAGCATCAATAATAACGTTGGCAATGGTGTCGACTTAATTTGAAACACCCTGTCTGTACATATAGACGGATTCTTCTCGTTGAGAAGCAGTGGTGAAATAATTGAATAAGGCTCAGGCTGAGTTTTCTGAGATCTGGCTTGAACATAAATTATTGACAGTTAACTTAGAAAAAAGTAATTATCTACCGATCAGTTGCAATAACGTGAGCAGATCAAATTCTGTTCATCTTGATATCGTTACTTGACAATGTCGTTGATATTGGAATGTTGATATTAATCTGTAATGGAATGTTCACATTATTTACGTCATCAGGAAACTACAGAGTATCCTTTATAAATTCAGATGCATAGGGAAAATTTATTTTTTGTATCAATTTTTCCCATGACTGTTAAGAATTTTTCTTTTCTCAAAACTTTGTTGAGTAACATACTGAATTACACGTAACAGACTACTCCCCGTGAGTAATAAATCATGACTCACTGGCTGAGATCAATCAACGACAAGCAGATTCGTTACTTACCAATTGTACACAATATAAAACTAATAGAGATTGTTTGTACAACAGTGTAACCAAATGGATATATTTTTCGATATTATCAACTATTCTATGAATTATTTCTTAATTTTTCAATACGTAAAAATATAAATTCATTCAATTTCGATTTTCGTTCACACTTTGTTCAAATTCAATTCAATAGTGAAGACTAGTTATAGTCATAGAAAAAGTATAGTATTCACCTGTAATGTCCAATACTCACTAGAATAATTTTAGCGCTCGCCTACGGCTCGCGTTGCAAACTTCATTCTCATGAGTAATAGCAATCATTACTCGCTCGTTGAATAATATACTATTGCTTTAGTAGAAAGTGACTTACGGTACGGAATAGAGGGTTGGGTTGGACCACTAGAGATTATCCAAAATAGGTTCCTGAAGTTTATCTTAGGAAAACCCCACCAATATTCTACAGATCTTTTTTATAAGGAATGCAGGATACTGAATTTGAGACAACTATATTTTCTTCATATCTGACCATATGAAAGAAAATTATGACCTTCAACATTGTATAATTAATATCTCATATAGGGTGTTAATTATATATGATAACAAATTTTAAAATTCCATGCTTATTCTACTGACCATGTATGAGAGTCTGAAACTTGACAGGAAGACGTCATTTAATGAAAGAATAATTGAATACTTCGTTTATTCAGGTATGAAGTTACATGGTTGGAATCAATTCACGGAGTTGTCTCTAGTTTTATCAAAATCAACAAATCAAAGGTTGAAAACGTGTATTCAATTTAGGGACAATATAACCAATAACTGGAATAAATGAAATAAATGGAACAGTTTTTAAATCGCCAAACTTAAAAAAAATTTATCGAATAATCAACCAAGCAAGTTAATAAAAGCACAGAATTAAAAGTAGGAATTGCTTGTTAGAAAACATGTTATTGACAAATCGAATAGCCAAGACTATACAGGCCGTTTCTTTTATCATGTGGTAACATTGCTATATTCTAAACCGTCATAGATACAAAGACGATTAAATGGGAAAACAGGTAACTATTGTGGTGGGCAGTAAATTAGTCAGAGAGAATCTACGGGGACTCTCGCCCTTCCCGACTTATACAGGGAAAACTAAAAATGCTGTTTTCGGTTTTTTACGAATAGAATGGTTATTTCAGAAAATAAAAAAAAATTAAAGAGGAAAGTTTTATTGTATTCAAAATGTACTAGAACTACGTAACGATACATTTTTATTCAAACGTTTCGTGTCAACACCGCCATCATCAACAATTTTTTTCAAATACGAAACGTTTAATTAAAAATTTATCATTACATAGTTCTAGTACATTTTGAATACAATAAAACTTTCCTCTTTCATTTTTTTATATTTTCTGAAATAACCATTCTATTCGTAAAAAACCGAAAACAGCATTTTTAGTTTTCCCTGTATAAGTCGGGAAGGGCGAGAGTCCCCGTAGATTTTCTCTGACCAATGTACTGCTCACCACAATAGTTAATTTTTTCCCATTTAATCACCTTTGAATCTATTACGGTTTAGAATATAGCAATGTTACCACATGATAAAAGAAACAGCCTGTATACTGGGTGACCACGAAGTGAGGTACCCCCTCCAATTTTTCTATAGTTTTAAAGATACAGGTTTCGAATTTGGTATGTCGATTTATTACTCAAATACGCATATTTTGACCCCATTCCCGAAAATTCAGCACTTCCGGTTTAACCGGAAGTGACCCCAAACTTGTTTTTTCAAATGACACCCTGTACAATTTTCTTCATTATCCGGAAGATAATTTGTGATAACACTGTTCTTCAGAATTGAAAATCGGTTGAAAAATGGCGTAGATACAGTTGATTGTTCAATCGAACAAAGTTGGCCATGAACATCATACTCAAATCATCACAACTGACGAACGGCGTCAACATTTACGAGAGGAAGGTTCGACGTAATATACAGCTGCAAATTGAGCTTCTCATGTAATTGCAGCAACCATATTTTCCAACAATTATCAAAAACTTCCTCAATTGTGTTCTTTCTGGAAATCTCTGATAGAAATTGTTTGCTGCTTCTGCATTTTCCCCGGTTTGTTTAAAACAGACTATCTTATCCCATTTTTAATAATTCTCATACTTCATTGCGAATGTTTTTGAAAATTGAACAGAAACCACGGATTAAAGAGCGTCTTTACTTCTTAATACATGAAAAAACCTAAAGGCTGTGTATCTCAAATATGACTCTAGCAAAACATCAAATGCAGTACATTTTTGAAAAGGTAATTGTTCACTTTCCAAGCAAAATAAGGACCAAAGTCTCATTCTCGCGTTAATTTTCGTTGTTTTATACTTTTTTTCAAATATTTTGATTTCGAATGGGTGCCTTATCACCCTATCATCGGGCTACTTCGAGTGCACGAAAGCGAGCCGAAGTCAGTGTGTGCCCAAGCCGAGACGAAGAAACATAATTATACGAAAATTCGTATGCCAATTGCCTGTACGTGCAACATTTATCTCAAAAATTTACATTTTCATGTTTTGAAACAGTGCCATAATTGATCAATTCACTATCCACTACACAGTAACAAGTGAAAAAATAGTTCCAGCATTCCAGGTCTGGAAATGGACAGCAGCTTAAAGGAACAGAGGTAAGCTCATTCCAAACTGTCATTAATTTTCCGCGTTTTGGATTCATATAATCTCATTCTCAATCAGTAATTTTAAGCTCTATTGAAGTATACAGGGTGTCTTAAAAAAATATTTTTCAATCAATAACTATGGATATCTTATTTGAAAGATTGAGCTACTTGCACCATTGAATTCTACGTATAAGTTGTTATAGAAACAAGAAAATTTTGACAGAAAAAAAGTAACAGAAACTTTTCACCATTAAGTTTGTCATATAATTTGACCCTCTATCTGTCTAGTTTGAAAACAGGACTTTTCCATTGAAAGTGCTCAATTTGGCCCACTCTGTAATAAGATACTAAAAAGGCGACATGGAATAAAAATAGAGTAAAACTCGAAACAGCGTTTCAAAAATCCTTTCCCGAAAACTGTATCTCCTACGCCATTCATCACCCATATATATCGAAGAATGTATCGTCCGACAAAACTGATAGGAGTGGCTGGGCCCACCAAACACTCAAAAGGACGCCGCCGCTTTGCGCGTTTCCATTAATTTAACCAAAATGAATAAATGGGTAACTACCATATATTAGTGTATTTGGTGTCCATTCAATTATTCCATCCATTTCGTGTTGCGAGCACCGACCGATAAATAGGATCATTTCTATGTAAGCTGTGATTGTTGTCCAGTGGCGTAGACGACATTTTCTGAACACAATTACCCAAAGGCATGGCGTGTGCGATTGGATCATTTGACAGATGTGAGATCGATAGTGAGAAATTTGGAGGGGACTCTAGACGCATTTCACATCCAGAAGTTTCTAGTTTTGGATCGAATCTCTTCTATAAAGTTCTGTCTGAATGAAAACGTCAACTTTCACTTTCAGATTTTCTCTTTCTAGTCAGGGTCTTTTAACAATATCATCCAGATGAAGTTCAATATCCAGCATAGCTTTAGCCAAGGAAGTAGTTGTATTTTGTTTGAAGGTTGCAGACGATGTATTAACTTGATTACTTGGGTTTCTATCGACTATCATTAATCGGTTGAAAGATGTTTGACTTCTTTCACTTGTTCACGACGTTTCGATTGCTTGTATCAATAATTGTCCTCAGGTGAATACTGGAAAAGTTCAGATGATACGAGGTCTTAGATATGTTGATGTGGAGTAATTAAGGTGTAATTATGGCGATGTTCGCGCTTTTTGTTCTCTCCAAAGCGGTCTATGAGCGGTTTCAATACGTATTTGATTTCAACGCGCCATTGGCTTTGATTACGCGGTTTCGATAATTTATTTTTTGAAACAATATTCCTCCCTATGAAGAATACTAGCCTCGTTCCAGAGAATTCGATGGTGATCAGTCCAGGCATAGTCTGCAATGTTCCGATTTAGATGTCTCTCCCCGTTGAGTCTACTTTTTGTGTTGGATTATTCTTACCCCAGCCAACACAGATTCATCTCTGAAATATTGCTGCGATGTGACTTCGTGACCTGCGACTTGCATCGTTACGTCGCACAGACGTCCCAGCGACTCACTTTTGTCACACTCATGATGCATGCTGACGATTTCTGTGCGATGTAGTTCCGAGACGTCTTTGCGATGTAGTTCTGAGACGCCTCCTAATAATGTATCAGGGATGTAACAGAGCGACATAGCAGCGATTTCTTCACTGATATATTAACAAAGTACAAAATTAAAAATTAACAAAGTAAAAAATAAATATATTTCAATTAAAAAAGTAAAAGTCAATTGCTTTGGTTCCTTTTCCTGACAAGCCTTTGTTTGGCATGCCTGAACCAGCTTTCATATTTTTTTCGTTCTCTCCGTGAATGCTCATCGCCACATCTGGAAATCAATAAAACAATATGAGACCACTGAAAGCTACAATGCCATATAGTAGTTGGACATGAAATAATCCAGACAGCAATGGAATACTTAGTATAATTTGGCACCATTGAACAGCTCTAAATTTTCTGATTTCAAATATACAGGTCGAAATTTTTAGGTCATGCCACTATTGGTATTTCGATAACGGTAAATGATACAACGATACTCAGTTTTCACACTCAGTTTATGGACACTAAAATTCGCAAATGTGATCGGCTCCAGTTGGAAATATCAGAACATGAACGGTATGCAAAGCATTCAAAGCAACAAAGCTTCGATCTTCGCTTAATGCATAGATACAAAGAACAAAAAACTAGAGCTAAATATGGTAACAGCCGGCCACGCGGTCGCTTTCCGCTTTTAGGTTGGCCAACATTGCCTACGATCTGTGTTGTCAACTTTTTGCCAACTTATCGCTTTAATTCAGAATAAACATTTAACACAAATTGAGGATTTGCCTTTCGACCATGGTGAAGGTCAGATGGCGTCCTTTTGGTCGGCAGTCAAGTGAATGTGTGTGAAAGTCCTATTATCACCTGATCTGGAGATAACTCAATAAAAATATAGTAGCAAAGATATCTAAGTATAGATTTTGATGTCTAAATGATGTCGCAGTATGACATCTGTGGCAAGTAACAATTTGACATCGCAAAGACATCTAAATCCCATTTTAGACGATATTGACATCCCTAAGATGTGGATGTCTGCCCAGTATTGACTGGGACGGATAATTGTCTCTTGGTCTCTCCGATGTAAGGATTTCCACATTCACATTTCGTGAATGCAGTTTTTGCTAGGTTCTGCTGTATGTTCTGGTTTCGTCTTGGCGAGGAAGCTCTGTAAGATACTGCCGAATTGAAAGCAGCTCTTGATGTACTTGTTTCCGATCCTCCTGATTTTCTTGGAGATACCTCTGAGGTATGGAAGGATGATAATTCGATTTTGTGGTCGTTATGCAATCGTCTTGGTGCTTTGGAGTATCCATTTTGGCGTAGGTCCTTTCTGATGTGGTTTATCTCCGCATCCAGTGACAGTTTCCACCAATGTTATTTGTTCTTTGTGGAATTCGCGTAGTTACAGCAAAAGTTGAGATATTGTCCTGTGTGGGTTTTCTGTCTGTAAACAGAGGTGCGGATGCCAGTCTGTTCTTTCGACGTTCACATCGAGAAATGGCAAGGTACTATTGTGTTCCTTCTCCATCGTAAACTTGATGAAGAAACGGTCTTTTTCTTGAAAGTATGAGTGATGTAATATTTCCAAAATATCGTGTACGGGTAGGTCTTCTTCCAATTTCTTTTTGATTATGCTGATGGATTATTCTAAGGGGGCATTGGTGCTCTCTACGTCGAAGCTGATGAAGCGATCTTCAGGTCCAACTTGAACGTCTTTGATGGTGCCCACGAAATGCTTAGGATTCATGACGAATGAACTTCTCTTCCCCTGCAAGGGTTTTAGTATTGGCAGGAGATTGTGGGTTGGTAAGTTCCAGAAGCTGGTGATTGGTCTCAATGGCCGTAGAAATGAGGTGGTTTGCTGTATTTTGGCGTCAGATATGTTCGTTTCTTATCTGGATGAAGGTTTTGTATTTCCTAAGGGTGGCGTAGAGTTTCCCTTCTGTCGTGGAAGTTGGATCCTTCTGTAGGAGTATGTAGTTTCTCAATAAAGTTCACAATGGAAAAGAAACACAATGGTGCCTTGCCATTTCTAAATGTGAACGTCGAAAGAACGGGCATCCGCATCTCTGTTAACAGAAAGAAAACCCACACAGGATAATATCTTTACTTTTGCTCCAACTAGGTACGCAAATTCCACGAAGAGGGGGATTGTGAGAACATTGGTGGAGTCACTGGATGCGGAGATGAACCACATCAGAAAAGACATACATACGCCAATATGGATACTCTAAACAAATCCTAGGAGAAGTACAGAAGCAACTCGAAAGGACCAAAACGATTGTAGAACGACCACGAAATCAAGTTATATCATCCTTTCATACCTCAGAGGTATCTCCAAAAAAATCAGAAGGATTGAAAATGAGTACAAAATCAAGAGCTGCTCCGTAAGGTACGGCCGACCTTACGGAGCTTACTCACCAAGACGAAACCTGAAAATACAGCAGAATCCAGAAGAAACTGCATTCACGTGAATGTGGAGACGATTATCCGTAAGAATAACCGAACACAAAAAGTCGACTCAACGAAAAGAGACATCTAAATCGGGAATTGCTAACCATGCCAGGACTGAGCACCATCGAATTCTTCGGAACGATGCTAGTATCCTTCATAGGGAAGAACATTGGTTTAAACGAAAATTTATCGAAACCGCGTATATCGAAGCCAATGGCGCTTTCAGTCAGCCAAGCGTGGAAATCAAAAACGTATGGAAATCGCAAAAAGCGAAAATAAATACATATTGTCATATTTCAACCAATAAATCAGTTTTTTTCTATGCCAATTCCACCCAACTACTACGTTTTCACAAACCTTGTCTGCTTATATTTCAGAAACGACACAAAAAAATAATTTAAACCAACACATTTTTCTTACTACTTCTTTAACATAATACTATTTCAACCAATTTTGCCAAGAGCCAATTTTCGTGCAGGGTCCTTGGAAAAAATGCAGTGAAAAATTGAAGATTAATCACAGATTTGAGTGATGTTATAGGTTCTGTTATGCACTTTTCAATAGATCCTCAGATATCCCAAACCCGAAAAAAATTGGTTTACTTTTAAGTAACTGAAATAGTTCAGGATCTTTAGCATAAGAAATAGAAAATTGGGAAGGAGAAAAAGACTGAAGTCCTGAGTACAGGGGACTGAATATCTGCTTATTGAAGAGTTTGGCTACGTCTCTTACATTGCTAGTGTCGATGTTATTATCATTTATTGTTTTACTTGATTTAATAGCTCTGACACCAGTTGCCAGGCAGATCTTGAAGGTGTCTGAATTTTTATTATGGTTGATAATATACCTTCTTTGTATTAGTTATAAAATTATCATATGGCTTATTTCTGACTTCACAGATGTTTATCGGTTCGGTTTAAAAAATGTGTAGGTTGAAAAGGTCTTTCAAATATTGACTAGGTTGTTTCATTTCATGGGTTTATTTTGATTTCTTGAAACTTAGGATTTATGGTTGAGAAGAAAAACAACTTATGCTGACCCTTCACCTCTGTAATGTTTTGATAATATACATGTAGGGATTGTGCTGACGACGAAAGTCACTTTATTATTAATATCATTTCATGTATTATACATTGGTTAACACAATACGTCTTGCTTCAAATATCAGTGTGATAGGTGCCGATAAATCCATCCCTCTTAAAAACCCTTCTAACCATTCTGCCCTGCACTGCCGCTGGGCAGATGTTTTAACCTAAAGCGTTTCAAAGCCCATTTGATGCACAAAGCCGACACGCGTTTTGAGGTTTCTCGCCGCTGTGTACTGAACACACATCGAGTGATCGCGTTCTTTGGTACTACTTCGGTACCACCGAAGTGTTAATGAAAAGACCAACATTGCAGAGAGTCGGCGAGACATGAAAGATCGAAAAAACTAGAAAATATCGCTGCATTACAGATGGGACTGGCTATAAAATCTAATTGATAATATTGACATGTTTTCAAAATATGCTTTGTTAATGAGTTCGACAATTAAATCGTTTTTGCTACGATGTGTTGGCGAGGAACGATATGGATGTTGCGGCTCTAATTACAAGGTCTATTGATTCTCGGCCTGTGTGTCTAATTGTAGTAATTGTATAGCTAAATTCATACGAAGGTTTTATCTGTATACTCATTCCGTATGTAGAAACAATAAAATCACACCGATGAGTTACAAGAAAACGTTTTCCTCTATTTAGTGAGACATTTTGCACATTTCCTCATGTATTTATAAAAAAGGTGTGCCAAAACTCAACGTCATCCTTTGAAGTACTGATAGGCTAGAAAATGACTGATCAAAATATCAAAACATCAGTTTTTTGAGTGCTTAAGCTACAAAATAATAAGTCAGATCTCGTACTTTCAAACAATTATGTCTGTAATGTCATCCATGATGACCTACCATTCATTCCCGAAGATGATTATCATCCAGCTTTGAATATTTCTCTAGTATTTAAGAAACAGGAAAAATGAATTCCGTATGATAACAAAGCGTTTTTTATTTAAATTTTCGTAAAGCAAATTTCCCTTTACTCTATTCCTTGTTTATGAATACAGATTGGTCGTCAATTATTGAAAACTGTAACGATGTAAACTTGGCAGTTGACACTCTTTATGCAATAATTTATTCAATAATGGACCAATGTGTTCCTCTTAGACAGTATTTCACCAGTAAGTATCCACCCTGGTTCAACAAAGATATCATAAATAGAATCAAACGTAAGGATAGATTATTTAAAAGATTAAAAACGAACTATTCAGAAACTATACGTGATCAATTTAGAAATCTTCGTAGGTCAATAATAACCCAGATATCACAAGCCTACATGGAGTCCAAACAGAAAGCTGAAAACTCGATCAGAACTGATCCATCCACATTTTGGAACTATATGCATAGTAAAAAAGGCACTTCAAGAATTCCGAATGTTTTATTTTTAAATGATAGAGAACTGAAAAACTCGACTACAATAGTGAACGCTTTTGCAGAATTCTTTGAAAGTGTGTATGTTCCCCTGATAGTAAGAATTCTAACCTCTCAAAAAAAACAACAATTGTTCCCACAATAACTATAAATTCATTCTCTGAAGAAGAGGTTATGCAAGCACTGAAAAAACTGAAACCAAAATGCACAGCTGGAGATGACAAAATTCCTAGCTTTCTAGTAAAAGACTGTGCCTACATTCTTGCAAAGCCACTTCAATTAATTTTTAACATGGCTTTAAAGACTGAATGTTTTCCTGATAGATGGAAAGTACCAAAAATATGTTAAATATTGAAGTCAGGGGCTCCAAATAACATTCTGAACTATCGACTTATAACAATTCTGTCCAATTTTGCAAGGCTTTTTGAGATCTGTCTGTATAACAACATGTTTCCTAATGTGAGAAATAGTATAACTGCATACCAGCATGGTTTTATCAACAAACGCTCTCTAATAACGAATCTCATGTGTTTTACATAAACTGTCAGCACTGCATTAGATAATACAGACTTCTCAAGGGCCTTTGATAAACGGAATCATCAAATTCTACTAAATAAACTGTTTTCTGTTGGTTTCGACAGTCAACTTTTGAATTTATTACAGTCTTATCTTCAGAATCGTACGCTATTTGTGGAATACAAAGGACACAAATCACTTGAATTTACTCCAACTAGTGGAGCTCCTCAAGGAAGTAATCTAGGTCCTCTTTTATTCTCTTTGTTCATAAATGATATCTATTCAAATAGTAACATATTACTCTTTGCTGACGACTTGAAGATTTTTAGACCCATCGAAACAACAGAAGACTGTCTTATTCTGCAGAAGGAAGTTAATTCGATACACGAATGGTGCATGCTAAACAAGCTTCCACTGAATATTCAAAAATGTAAATTTATGAAATATACCCCCAAACACAACAATATGCAGTTTGACTATGCAATAAATGACGTCATATTAGAACAACGTACAGAAACAAAAGATTTGGGTATCATATTCGATCAGGTCACATATTAATCAAATCACATCTTCTGCAAAAAGAATGCTTGGACTTATATTCAGGACGTGTAAAGATTTTCGAAATCAAGAATGTTTTAAAACACGTTTTAATGCATATGTCCGATCCCGTCTGGAATATGGCTCCCTAATCTGGTCACCCATATACAATGTGCATATATAACAACTCGAATCTTTTCAAAGAAATTTTATGAAGTACATGGCCTTCAAACTGGATGGAGCATACCCATCCCAAGGAATTGATAATCGAGTATTGCTAAATAGATTCTCCCTCTCATCTTTACAGAATAGACTAACATATTATGCTTGTATCTTCATATACAGGCCGTTTCTTTTATCATGTGGTAACATTGCTATATTCTAAACCGTAATAGATACAAAGACGATTAAATGGAAAAAAAGGTAACTATTGTGGTTGTGATTCTCGCCCTTCCCAACTTATACAGGGAAAACTGAAAATGCTGATTTCGGTTTTTTACGAATAGAATTGTTATTTCAGAAACTATAAAAAAATGAAAAAGGAAAGTTTTATTGTATTCAAAATGTACTAGAACTACGTAACGATAAATTTTTAATCAAACGTTTCGTGTCAACACCGCCATCATCAACTATTTTTTTCAAATACGGACCTGTCTATTTCATATCAAATATTGATAGAGCGATAAAATCCCAATTCAGTGGTATATCACACTCGACATTTTCATAAGGTTTCATATAAAATAACTAGCATCATCGGTGGCAACAATTTTTAATTACGGTCCTGTCGTTAGTTTGTTTATGAATTCCACAGAATCTAACGCTTCGATATAAAAATTATCAGTGACGTTTTGGATGAATGTATCTATGAAAATTGTATTTATACTATAAAAATTCATAAAAGATTTCTGGAGTTTCAGAGACGAACGATAGCAATTTACCCCAGAAATAAACTTACTTAAGAGGAGAAGAAATCAAACGAACAGAAAAACAATTAATTTCATAATGAATTTGTGGAAGAAAATAAAACCAATACAGAAAAAGAATTCTACATTAAATGCTCGAATTGACGACCTCTTTGTTGAATGCACATAAATTGTCTGTCCATACAATTTCTGTGGCAATTTTCTAGCATGATGGTTGTAATGCATCTCTTATTTTCTGTTTGAGATGGTCGATATCGGTACTAGGTGTGAAACTTTATCCTTTACGTATCCCCAGACAAAAAAATCCAAAGGAGTAAGTTCTGGGGATCGAGCTGGCCAGACAATTGGTCCATTGTTTCCAATCCTCTTTGTTGGGAATATTGCATCTAAATGTTCCCTTACTATTGCTGCATTATGGGGAGGGGCACCGTCTTGTTGAAAATATTGTATTTCACGGCGGGTGCTTAATGGCAATTCATCTTAGTAGCCATCAAACTCATTGGATAAAAAATTTAAATACATTTCACCATTCAAATGCTCATCGTAAAAGAAAGGGCCTAGTATGTTCGTTCCCAAAATTCCCAGCCAAACATTTATTCCGAACCTCTCCTGGAAATTGGTTTCCCCATGTAAATGTTCATTCGTATTATTCCACCTATAATGGATGTTTCTGTTAAACCAACCATTGTTGGTGAATTTTGATTCGTCCGTCCATATTATTTCTTTACAAATATTTCGAACTTCCCTATTTCTACGTCTTAACCATTTCGCAAATCGTACTCTCCTTCCGTAATCCCTTTCATTAAGGTGATGAACTTTGCGTATCCTGTAGCATTTGTATTTGTTCTTTTTCAAAATATTTCTGGTAGATTTCACAGATATCCCAATTTACGTTATTTTTCACTTTTTAGTATTTATAAGGTAATATTTGCTTACCCAAAACATTTATTTGGTTCCTTATACTTCCAGTAACAACTCATTTAGTTTTATTTCTGTCAAATGCACCACAGTCTCTCAAATTTCTTTCTAATCGTCCAAACAATTGATTGTTTGGAATGCGACGATTCGGGTATAGCTCACCATTCATATTTCTTGCCAAGAGAGGAATTCTATTTGATTTTGCATAAGTAAATAGCATATCAGTCCTTTCGTCATTCGAATACATCTTTAATATGTAACCGAGTGCTTAAATGTCTGACAGTTCTTAACAGATATCAACTACTCATTTATTTTTCCTGCCATAGAAATCAAGCAAAGCCTACGTGTTTAAATATGGTAAAAGAAGTGAGATGCTATTTAATTGTACCAAATTAGACAATACTTGTATTTTGATCAAAAACTGATATTTTCATAACTTCCAGGATTGAGAATTATGAAAATAATCCGTGTAAAAATTGATACAGGAGAAATCAGCCTTGAATCAAGGATTACTGTAATACAAAAATCCCCAAAAAGGAAAAATACGTATGTTCGTTGTGTTGGGGAATCTTCCTATCGAAAGTATTGGGTAATGACTGAAGTATCCTAATAGTTGAATGAGTTTTGAAGAAATCAAAAGAATTTACAAAAGAACTAACGACAGGACCGTAATTAAAAATTGTTGTCACTGATGATGCCAGTTATTTTATATGAAACGCTATAAAAATGTCAAGTGTGATATACCACTGAATTGTGATTTCATCGCTTTATCAATATTTGTGATGAAATAGGTCCGTATTTGAAAAAAATAGTTGATAGTGGTCGTGTTGACACGAAACGTTTAATTAAAAATGTATCATTACGTAGTTCTAGTACATTTTGAATACAATAAAACTTTCCTCTTTAATTTTTTTATATTTTCTGAAATAACCATTCTATTCGTAAAAAAACGAAAACAGCATTTTTAGTTTTCCCTGTATAAGTCGGGAAGGGCGAGAGTCCCCGTAGATTTTCTCTACCAATGTACTGCTCACCACAATAGTTACATTTTTTCCCATTTAATCGCCTTTGTATGTATTACGGTTTAGAATATAGCAATGTTACCACATGGTAAAAGAAACGGCCTGTATATCATTGTATTGTCCTATTGATTTTATATACTATATTTGTATTCTATTTTACTTATACTCACTATGCATAGCTGTAAACCACATTACATTTATCTTGTAATTGGGATTACTCCTGTTAGACAATAAACCCCCCTTTTTTAATGACATAATTGAATATTTTATTTTTTGCTATCCACCCCTGAGTAGTCATAAGACAGTGATATTAGAGACGATAAATCAGTTTCTGTAGAAAGAAACCCATTCTAAGATGACGTTAAGTCACTTTGACAGCGACGAAAAGGTGCATTCTTTTTCATCGCGATAAAAATGCCTGTTTGTCAAATCTAGTAAGGGACCGTTACTTCAATTATCTTTCTTGTGTCTTTTGTTTTTGTTTTTCTTGTTTTTCGCTCACTGTCAATTTTCGTAATCCTTTTTGGTGACGTTCTCTTTCAATTTGTGTTCCTCTTCTTCTTCCTCTTCTTCCACAGGAAGAAAAATAAATAATATCAAAAATGAAAACAATGAAACCGCCACAGATCCAAAAGAAGCTGCTGACATATTCAATAACTTCTTCGCGAAAGTGGGAGAAAATTTGCCAAAAAATGTAACACAGAATTCAAATTACAGAAAAAGTGGGACAGCAACCTAATTGGTTATAATTTGTGCAGTCCCACTCTTTATGCCGGTCAGTATATAAAGGAAAATTAATTTTTTCTCACACCAACAAATACTCATGCGGTTGAGAATACAAAATAAAAAGGGACCCGGGCTTGATGGAAACTCTAAAAATTATAACAAAATGCATATGTGAACCCTTGACGGATATCATAAATAGATCATTTGAATTGGGCAAATTCTCTTCCATTTTGAAAAACGGCGGTACTGAAATCGTTTTAAATTATAGGCCTAATTCACTCTTATCATCAATTAGATAAGATATTGAAAAAATTATGAAAAAAGACTAACCGCATACTTATCAAAGTAGTTTTAGAGAAAACAAACCAACCAATGATGCACTCCACTCCTCAGCAAGAAACATCAATGGATCTTTAGACAAGGACACATCTATTTGATTTAGAAACTTAAATTTAGAAATGTTAGTAACGAAATTATCAATAAATGTGGTGTACCTCAAGGAATGGTACTGGGGCCGGTGATATTCCTAATTTACTTGAACAACCTATTTCAATAATCACTTCGTAGTATCCTAATTAGATCCGATTGAATCGGGCCATTTTTAAAATTGAGACAGATAACAATACTATATATACCACGGTAAGATTGAGCCACACTTAAATTATGGCATTATCGGTTGGGGAGGAGTTTCAAGACATTACCTACATGCTCTTGAAATCTTTCAAAAACGGTTACTCTGTATGATGCTCAACAAACCTGTGAGATATCCTATCTCTTTACACAAATATTGGATAGTAGGCAATTATATATCTTCCAGATAAGATGCCAGCAATATAAAAATAATAACAAACTAACTACCCAAAATCATAGATACGCGACACGATCGAAGAATCGATATTGTTTACCAATAGCTTTCAAAAGCATTGGTCAAAGAAGTTTCTCATATTTAGCTCCCAAATTATTCAGTCAACTGCCACAAAAAAATAACAAATAAAACTTCTTTAAAACGCTTCAAATCTCAATTTTTAATATTTGTTAATGAAACGGACTGAAAAAAAATACGCAAAATGACAGAAGGTTCAATCAATAATAGAGAATAGGTCTATATTACAATAATTCTTGATTGTTTTATATTTTTGTGCAAAAAGGTACGGAAAAAAAATGTGTTTAATGTAATTATTTATATAATATAATATATGTAGGTATTATTTTATTTATGTTCTTAATAAAATTTACTTTAATACTCACCACATACAAGTATGTATAATACTTCTGTGAAGTTTTAAATGTTTATTTACTCAAAAATTATCACGTTCGACAGATGAAAGATGGGACTTTTTACAGAAAACTGTTACATTCATATTGATGTTTCAAAACAGCAATTAGTATTATTCTAGTTTAATAATATTCTAATACGAATCCATAAATAACAGCAATAAATAACGCAGATGTAACATATGTTGTACAGTCATTTCCATATACTATTATACGCATGATTATTGTTAACTCGCAGTTTTGCCTAAGCTTATTGCTAATACAAGATGTGGGCCTTTGACATACAGTTCACATAATTTCAAGATCGAACGTATCTCCAAAATGTATTTCGATATCGCTGTAAGAAAATCCAACTGATAAACCCATTATTATGGAAATTTTATACCGGAATGTGAATGTTTAGTATGTCTCGTATTTATATATGCTAAGGATGGTCCAATAAATTTCGAGATTAATATTGAAGACCAGTAGTAAATCATATTTCTCCATAACCACCAGTTGAAAAATGTTTCGTGGTAGGTACTGTTATATGAAAATACTTAACAATTGGAAATGTATCTGGGTTTTTCACCAGTCTTCTGAAAGATTCTCAATATTCAATTTTGGTTGGCCATGTCAAATTTCAAACACTCTATATTGGATGTTACTTTTATA
Source organism: Chrysolina americana (assembly GCA_958502065.1). NCBI lineage: Eukaryota > Metazoa > Arthropoda > Insecta > Coleoptera > Chrysomelidae > Chrysolina > Chrysolina americana. The sequence goes on along the minus strand of OY293419.1, from coordinate 12,031,617 downwards.
TTTTATCGTAGTTCTAATAATTTAATGGCATTTTGTATTTTCCATTGTTAATATCCTTTTATCATTTCTGAACTTTATAAACATTTCTTTCCAGCAAAATATGCTGATACTTGATGATGCTGTACTAATAAGACTCTTCAGATTCGAGGTATAGTATTTGCATAAACTTTTTTCCATAATTTTTAGTGACTTGAAAGAAAATTAAACTATACCTACTTTTACATACAACAATTTTCACAATACTTTGAAACTACACCAAACTCCACAATTTCCATCAAAATTTGATTAGATCGCGTTTTTTATTCATCTCATAACTATGCCGACTAAAATATGCACCACCATAAGTTTCATTAGTTGATTAAATCATATCTGATAAATGTATATTGTGTTTGATAGAATATGTCTCTACACATCTTCGTCCTTCATCTTTGTCTTTTGACTTAAATATTTTTGTATCTGAAAAGGTATGGTAACAAAATCAACTCGATGTACCAACAAAGGCGATTGAAACTTATCCTATTTTAGTTCAAGTTATATCGATTATGACTATTCACATATTTTTTTCAAATAAACCATTTCTCATCAGTGACGTATAAAGAGATATGCTCCTTCTACTGGAAAATATCATATAACCTCATTTTTCCAGGTCTAACATGTAGTCCAATATCCACAGACAAATTTGTGCCAAAACTGAAGAACGAATTGTAACACCATAAAACTTGGCACGTGACTTCTCGACATCATGTTCACTTGGAAAAAAATATTTACCAAAAAATCAGGGATGGAACACAAAAAATTTTGACTTCAGAAAAAAAAATTAAAATTGGAGGTTTCTCGGAAAGTAGAAAGGCTATCGTAAAACGGCTTTGATAGAAAATGAAATAACAAAGTAGTCTTGTGATACTTTAAGGAGGCTACACAGAGAGAAAATGCTTATGCACAACGTTGTGTAAGACACAGCTGTGCAGATATTTTGCACAATTGTCCAATCTTTCATCAATATTATAGAAGAATAATGAACAAATTGGTGCTCTCAACTCTTTAGAAACAAATTGTGACAAAATTGTGTAGAAAACATGCATTTATTTCTCTCTGTGTAAGTTAAGTTAGGTTCGGTGACGTTAATGCTTTATATTTGAAGCAAATCCGTCTTTTCGAGCTCTGGAAACAGTGTTAATCGTCCTAAAAGGTGAGAATATTTTTTAAGGTTATGGATAGTCCTCACATCTCATTCATGAATACTATGAAAATTATGAGGATGGCCAGTCTCGTTGATATTTTGCAAATACCGCTACTAAATATACATGGGCTTATTAACTTCATAACTGCCTTCGAAACTTCATCGAAACAAGTAGTTGCCACTTTTTCACTAGTTTCGGTTGGTGCTTTAGAAACTGTTCTGAACGGTCAATTTCATTCTTGTACAAATTTCTTGACACAGATCAAACAGCAACGCGAGGAATCGAAGTTTTCTGAACTGTTCCTGAGTTTGGATTTCATTGGAGAATAATATGACCCAATTCGAGGGCCAGGGCTATGGAATTTTTCATTGCAATACTTGAACTTCTTACAGCTTGAAGCCCTGAGTGTGTATATCTGTCAAAATTTTTGATTCACTTTGACGTCCGCCAATCTGATTGGTACCCACCGTTGCCTGTTCTCGTCGATCAGATTGGTGCGGTCTCTCATCCTTTTCTTATCCTTTCCGCTTCGTTTCGATGCATGATTATTTTCCTTACCCTTTCATATAGCCTGTCGTATTTGAACTTGTCCTCCATCATTATACCCATAATATTGTCGACATTTATCGGCTCGCCAGCTTCTTGTACCATTCTTGCCCTCTCATCCCTTGATTTTGGGCACTCAAAGACAAGGTGCCCTACCGTGTCCTTCTGCCCGCAGTCCTCGCACCTATCGTCCTCTGTCTTGCCTATTCTTTCTGTGTATGTCTTAAACGCCCCATGTCCTGTGAGGAACTGGGTGAAGTAAAAGTCCGTTCTTTTGTGGCTGCATTTTATCCATTCTTCTATTACCGGTAACAGTTTTTGTGTCCACTGCGCCTTCGTTCGGTTATTATCCCACTCCTCCTGCCATTTGATCAATGAATTCTTTCAGTGCCGCTCCTTGGATTCCAGTTTTTCTCTTATGATTACACATGTATGTTCCCTCTTCCACCAGCAGATGAATGGGAGGGACGCCAGCTACCACCTGCAGCGCCTCTGCGGAGACAGTCCGGTATGAGCTTGTCATCCTTATCACAGCTTTTCTCTGCACCCCTGTTATTTTGTTTTTATGCCTCTGGATCTCTAATGCCTTGTGCCATACCGGTGCTCCGTAGAGGAGGATGGACTGCACTACCCCGTATAGCATCCTTCTCTTTACGCTGCTTGGTCCTCCTATGTTGGGCATTAGTCGTGCTATCATGGCCATCCTGTTTTCTGCTTTTATTGCAGTTTCTTGGACATGTACCCTAAACGTACCTTGGTAATCTAAATGGATGCCAAGATATTTTAGGCTCTTTTTCGGTTTGATCTTGGCCTGCCCCACCGTAAAGCTTATCCGTTTCTTAACTCTTTCCTGTGTTGTCCCCTTCAGTATCACCGCCTCCGTTTTGTGGCTCGCTATTCTATGTTCGTGGTCCTCCATCCATCTCTCCACTTTGGTAATATTGTGATTTGCCTTTTTCTCCATTCCCTCTTTGGTTTCTGCTTGAATTAGTCTAGCGAGTTCATCGGCAAACGCTACTGTTCGCACTCCCCTGTCTAATTCCAGCTCGAGTACTCCGTTGTATAACACATTCCATAGTGTCGGCCCCAGCACTGACCCCTGAGGTACACCGGCTTTTATCGTGGTCTCCGTTCCATCTCTTGTAATAATTCTTCCCTCGCTGAGGTATTGATTTATAATATTTATGAGGTATTCGCTCACCCCCTTCCTCACCAGAGCTTGGACTATCAGGCTCCACGTAGCTGAGTTGAATGCGTTCTCAACGTCTATTGTTATTGGAGCTATCCACTTACCTTTACCTCGTCTCTTATCCAGTTCGCCGCCTGTACGGTAGTTCTCCCCCTCCTAAATCCATACTGTTGGTCAGATATATTTCCCATTTCGTCGAGTTCCTTCTCTAGTCGGTTCTTGATTATTGATTCATATAGCTTTCCAGGTACGTCTATCTGGCATATTGGTCTATATGATCTTGGGTCCTCATAGGGCTTTCCCTGTTTCCACACGAGTACTAGTTTGGCGACCTTCCATATTTTTGGGAATTGCTGGCTCTTGATTAATTCATTCAACACTTCTAGGACTGATGGTATACACCACCCTTTTCATTACCTCCGCCGTTATGCCGTCAGGTCCTGGGGCCTTTTAATGTTTTTCATTTTCTTTGCAGCTTCCTTCAGTTCCTCGTTCGTGATCTCTGGTACCTCCTCTGTCCTACCTCTGGTTTCTACTACATCTTCGTTGTCTGGGAATAAGACCCTAACTGATTTTGCGACTTCTTCTACGCTCTGCTGATATGGGGGTATTGGATGCAGTTCTTTCATGACCATTTTGTAGCCTTGTCCCCAGATGTCTGTTTCCAACTCGTCACACATATTTTTCCAGCATTCTCTCTTTGCTCTATTTATTGCCCTCTTAAGTTCTTTTTTCATATCCTTCAGCCGTTGGTTCATTTCTTCATGTTGTTCCTCTGTATTTGTTCTTCGCATTCGTGTTGTATATCTTCTTGCCTTTATACATTTCTGCTTTAGTTCATATGTATCTTGGTTCCACCAGTATGGGTTCTTCCTCAGGTGTTCGTTTTTGTTGCTGATTTTGGCTTTACTTAGGGCTGTTTTTATTTCCTTTATTAGTTTTCCCTCCCCTATGTTCTGGTTATTCTGTAGTGTTCTGATGCATCCTTCAAATTTCTCCAAATCATACATTTTCCTGGTTTTGCTTTTTGTGTCCCTTTCTTTACAATTCAGTGTTATCTCGTAATATATATGCGAGTGATATGTATATATGTTTTCCTCTTCCTCGCTTCTCCAATTTTTTATTCTGTTGGCTGCTTCTGCTGTATAACAGGTCACATCTATGTGTGTTTCGCTATTCCCTCTTATAAATGTTGCTTGTCCCGTATTTGCGGCCACTAGGTTCAGCGTTCCCATCCACTCGGTCTATATTTCCCCTCTGTTATCTGAGTGCGGGGCTCCCTATTGTGGGGATATGGCATTTATATCTCCTGCCATAGCTAATATACCTACTTGAGTTTACTTCAGAGAAGATAAGTGCATGATAATATATAAAATTCCATAATTTTTCACTTTAGTACCCCTGAGGAGAGAATATTTTTATGACTTATCAACTTCTCAAATAATTCCTTTAGGAAAAACTTCCACAAATTCAAATGGAATATCACTTCTTTGGGAGATAGAAAATTATGTTATATGCACTTGACAACAATCTTGTTTTTTGCCAGAATAATTTAATACCCTGACACATTTCCACCCTACTTTTTGTGAAAGATAAGCACTGATAATTTCATATAAACCACAGCATTCAATACAACTCCAATTCACCCTAAGAATTTTTGATGTCTTGTCTGCTCTAAAATAAATTTATACTCATACTTTCAGACGGACAATCGCAGCTGGATCTATTATAATCTCAATTAGTGTCTTTTACCATAAAATTTCTCGTTAATAAACTCACATTTTCACAGCAAGATCAAAAAACTTTGCATGACAGTTGGGTTTGACATGTCTATAATAAGCCGGAAACCGGACTCGAGGTACTGGCATCATACTGAGAAAACTGCTCCAAAAGTGTGGCTTAGATATTAAGGTTCGATGGTCCTGGACTATGTTGTATAAATGGAATGAACAGATAAATTCATAATTTTTTCGTTTCGGATAGTCAGGAGTTCATAAGTTGAAAAGAATGAGTTTTTGGAATGCCTCTGAATTTGTTTAAATCATAATACAATTTCGAGTCGTTTTTGAATGTTCAACAACAGAAACGTAAAGTGCAAACCTCCAGCTTGGAATTGCAAATTTTATTGTTCTTGCACGATATGTATAAGCGATCATTTTCAACATTTACCCAGTTTTTTTTTGGCGTGTGTGTGTGAGACTTATTTCACTACTCTTAAATTATTAGATAGTGTCTAAAGAGGGTGATGATTGCTGCTTTAGTGCAATTATTCCGGATTAACTGAAATATCTATGATTTTGCCATCCTCCGTAAATAACGCAGTATAGGATTATGTGACGTGGTAAAAAAACATTTAGGTACTCAGATACCCACATGTTATATTTGCATGGAAAAGTAGATGTCTTCACGACCAAAATGCATTTTTATTTTTCATTCTTTGATCAATTTTAGCAAAGTTATGACAACGTTTAGCACCGCCGGAACTTGCAGCGGCGGGTAAACACGAACCTGAAATTTTATGTCGGCGTTCAATCACGTTTTCTGAGAAAACGGTTTCGTTTTGTGAGGAATTACTAATAATCATTCTTGAAGGGAATTGAATCATCTTTACCCTTATTCAAACCATTTTCTTATAAACTTCATTATTTCTAAGGTGACAACCCCTGATTTTTGGTAATTTTTTTTTGACATTGTTCCTACTACTAGCATGCCAAATTTGGTGGTGTTACAACCAATCCTCGTCTCAAAAACTGAGTGGACTGGACTAATTTTTAAACTTCGGTACGCTGAAAAACCAACCAACCTTCAACTTCACGATCATGTTATAACAATAAAATTCTCTTACACGAAAAACTAATCTTATTGTCTAAGAAATTATACCATAAACCTTATCCAGAAGATATTAAATGTAATAGCCGTGTATTACTTTACGCCATTAAATTCATAAAAGGAGAGATATAAATAATATATCTGCTCCAACAGCTTTTATGCTTCATTTCGTGTTATATCTGAAATTATTCTTCGAAATTGCTCGTTGGAGGTCATGATACAAACACTCCAAAGTGTGAATTTTGTACATCTCCTGAGAATTTGATTGATATCTTGTTTAGATGTTAATGTTATTTTGTGAAAAAACTCTGTTGGAAGTAGAAATTAATGAGGAATGAGGATATTTGCTTGACAAGTAGATAATTTTTTTATTCTTGAAGTATTCTACCATAATATGACGAATATAATCCCTTTTTAACCAATAATGTCCTTTCGATATCTTATTTTCATGAAGATTATATTATTATAGTGATAGCTAATGTTTGTAAGTGATATTAGACCAATATCGGAGTTTTCTACCAATATATAACCAATATAATCCTTCTTTGTCCAATAATATCTTTACAAACACCAATTCAATTTAATTTTTTTTGTCAGCCAATAATGCTTGTAGAATATCATACCAGCCTTCGTACATTATGGTTATATTTGCGCATCAAGCCTTATTTCGAAAAAATTCCATTCATTAAAATTTACAGACCGTTCTTGATTGGTATAAAATGCATATATACTTGAAACACACCCTAATTGCATCGACTATCAGCGATAATCTCGCGAGATAACTGAATAATAATCGCTGTACATCACTTGCGCATCATCATCCAGACATATTTCCACAATAGCTTTCAAGGATTCTCAGAAGCTTAATAAAAATCAGTTGAATTGAAGAGTACTTGACGTTAATGACAAAATTTATATTTAGAATGAATGCTTTCGTTTCATATTAGAATAAATAAGTATATGCAAACCGCTTGTTATGGAGGAATGCCAATGCGAAAACAACCCATTATGATGATCATGTGGTATATGAGGTCGAGTTGTTGATTTTCTCAACCTCATATCATACAATTTAAATGAATCATCGTGAGATCGGAGAGTGGGGAGGATAGGAGATAATAATGATGATATTAATAATAATATGAACTCCGCAGGCTTTACCCAATCCATTCTGCCAAGATGGTGGTTCTGATAATAGGGGTCCTTGGTGGAATGATGGACGCACTGCTCTCAAAATAAAAAAATCATACCGTCTTGCCGTAATATAACAGAAATCTTAGCCTGACTTGGATATTCTCAACGGATACAAAAAAAACTAAAAAAATAATAATATGGTCGTGGGGCAACCGAGACCATGTCGCATTTGCTGTCATCATGATAAGCAGGGAGAGACAACCACCACTCAAGGCCTTGGTGAGTTGCTACACCACTTTCCTGAGCAACTTTGTGGTAAAAAATTATAAGACCAACAGTCTTAGTACTGATTGAAACTGGAAGGTTTCATTAGTTGTATTCCGTGTTTCGTATGAATGTGTATATGAACCAAGTTTTTGCTTATTTTGGTGACAGTACGTGGCAATTAATTTACAAAAATATAATTGACGGGTGTCAAATGTTCCAGTCTCTTTATATATAGAAGATCGCTGGAGTATCTTCTATTTTTTTGTATATAAATTGAGAAATTTCTGCCGAATGTCCAATTTCTCCAGATAGCAATTTGCAACTCCTCCCCACCCTAGTAATTCATAATTCAGACATAGTAAACTATTTTCAGTGGAGGTAAGTCCATTAGCTGAGAAAGTGTTTTGAATTTGTATAACATATAGTCTAATTTCTAAATTGTAGATAGTGATTCATCGTACATTTTCTGCTATTTACGGGATTTTAAAGTGCGGAGGGGATGTACGAAAGTTACAAAGTAAAACTTGATTTGAAGCCTAAGTACCAAGCTTATTTCTGTTCTATTTTTTGACCTGCTTTATGTGAATTATGAAGGGTACAACCGATGAGTCACCCAGAGTATGCTGCTTTTCCCGCACAAAGTCTAAGGGACTTTTTATCCCACCTTCGGGTTTGAGGCTGTCAGAGCCCCTCCTCAGCTGGTTAACGCAGTGGCAGATATGCCGTGTCGATCTGGCTGTTGAGGAGGCCCGCATCATACCACCAACGGAAAGCATCAGGGCGCTTCATAACACCAATCACCTGAAGCCACAACAAGTGGCACGGGTGGATGCGGAGATTCGCGATGTACTTTCAGAAGAGGCTGACATCTGGCAGATCAACTCTGCCGTACATGACGCCGTTCAGGACCTGTCCCAAGCGGAGAGGAGGGATACCATATCTCAGAAGCTGGAAGCTGAGATCAAGTCGGCAAGACAATACGCTTCTCGTATCCAGTGTGTGGTGGACTACGTGGCGGCCAATAGGCCCTTCACGCCCGCAGTGCGGCGAATTGCCGCAAATTTAAGACGAACTCAGTCAGCACACACTAAAGGCATGCTGTTTACTATCAAACAGCACTGTCTTGATTGGATACGAATGCTAGTGGCTGCAAAAGAGTCACTAGTGAGACGGGCAAAAAGCATCGCAGAAGTTCCGCGATAAACTTATTCCAAGAGCCTTCATTTGTTGTGGGTAACACGCTGGCGGCTGATAGGGTGGAAACCATCTGGAAGAACATACATGAATTTCCGCAACCATACTCAACGTAGATACTTCAGCCCTAGCACAGTTTGAAGCTTTCTGCAGGAGGCTTAGTCAGCCTGAAATCAATGAACTGTGCAATCCGGTAACTCCGGAAGAAGTTTGGCGGCCCTCGAAAGCTCGAAGAACTTTACTGCTCCAGGTCCTAATGGGCTGAATAACTATTAGTGGAAAAAATGTCCATGTACCCACCACCATCTAGCAAGAGTTTTCAACTCATGGCTAGATGGGGAGTAGCAGATTTCGGATTGATTTGTCGAGGGGCGAACCGTGCTAATTCCCGAAAAACAGAGATTTGTTCGATCCGAAGAACCACAGACGGGTAAAATGCTTAAGGGTGGTGCAAGAGTACACGCTTGCTATCGGAATAGAGTTCGGGATCGACAAATGAGCCACGGTTCATCTTAAAAGAGGAAAATTCGAGGAATACGGAGAAGACGTTCAGCTCGTAGACGGAAGCATCCTACATCATCTGGATGCCGGAGAGACATACACCTATCTAGGGGTGTAACAACGTCACACCCAAGGGTCATTAGTATATTATTTTTTAATAGTTTTATAGTGAGTAGCATAATATGTGGTAATTTTCAACTATTTCGATTGGTGTTGGATACAATGGTCTGTGACCCTTCCTTCTTTAAACTATTTGTCAATATGTAAGAGAAAATTTTAAAACTTTTAGAATTGATTGTCTCCAGGACTATAGTCAAACAATAGGAGAAAATCATTCCATTATTTCGTGTTATGAAACTGTTCAAATTATATTTCTCCATTAGTCAATTTTTAATCGTTTACAGTACAATTAGTCGAATCTCATCATATTATTATAGCCTAGTTAGAGAAAATAAATCAAGTAAATAATACACCAATGACGAGGGAACTATATACTACTTTACTGGGTATCGAAAATAATACAACTGATCTTTCAAATGAAAGTGGAAGCTGAAATAGTATAGATAATGGAATTGGATAGAGCAGCACGTTGGTTTTGTAAATTTTCTCCTCACTTCTACACAACCTCTTTCTGATGTCGTCCAATGAAGAATCTTTTATAGAATGATTTTTACAATTTTGAAAGTTACTTTCAGTTCTTTCGCATTCAGGTCTCGTTTCAGTTCTTTACTATTTTTTTTCTTTTTTTTATATCATATGTTCCAATAAATCATTTACTTTATGCGAATAGTCCTCTCTGTTGACATCGGTTGCATTACCTTTGTCAGCTGGTAGAATTAGAACTTGCTCACCTCTGTTCTTTTCTCTGATAGCCTGAACTTCAGTTTTTGACAAACTTCTCTCATAGCCTTACGAAGTATTTGCGTACATTCTGTGCGAATTTCTTCTGCCTGCTCATTGGGAAGAGTTCTGATAGCCGTTTCGATGTAGGCTATTTATTATATCTTCTTTGGGTATTCGTGTGTGTGAAATTGCAAAATTTCCGACTTAGGAAAGAACGGCCATTTCAGTGGCAGAGAGAATGCGGTTAGATAAATTGATTACAGTACATGACATGTCGAATTTTTTGTTGGTGACCAATCAGTGTATGGGTTAGCTCTTCCAAGTTTCAACTAGTTCTTCTGTCTATCAGTGTTTCTAATGAATTCGTTTTCCATAGTTCGAAATGAAATTGCGTCGATTTTGTCCCAATCATACCCATGCTTGTTGTTGGTTACACAACAGATGTAACTCGATGTTCAATCGAGAAGTCCATAAGTCCATTCCAAAAATGATCCCAGCCCAAATTTTAAAAATAGCCACCGTTTGCCTCTGCACATTCAGGAAGTGCCCAAGCCATTGCATGTCATGCTGTATTGTCATTGTAAACTGATCGAAGCTTCGGTAATTGCATAATCGCTAAAGACATTGGCAAGTGAAAAATCACTTTCACAACTACTCAGTTCTTACAGCACATCGATAAAAATTCATTTAAATTATACCTCTGGCACGTATTAACATATCCCAGTTATTATTGAATGGTTACCTATGCCTCATATGCAAATCGCATACCCATCTTATGAAACAATGTATTTACTTCGGTTTTTATCGCTATTTGAGAATGTTTCAATACATCGTTGATGGCAAAAAAGAGGATCCGAGGAACGTGTGTGCTCATTGCGTACAGTTTGAAAAATTGTGGATGTAAATAGAAAGTTATGTCTTACTGTCATTGTTGGTAGAGTTGAAGTGTATATTATCCGAAGTTGACCAATGGAGAATGACAGCGATATATTATGATAATAGCTAAATGTTAAAATATTTTTTCTTGTCATTTATGTTTTAGTCCATGTTTTTGTTATTATTGAGTTAAGTGTTGAATTTCAAGTATGAAAATGGTATAAATATTTGTGATTCGCATGAATGTATGTGTGGTAGTGAAGTGAACCGACACAACTTGATATTTATACGTACAGTGTGGCCCATCAGTGTGAGGAAGTGCAGTATTTCGACGATCTGAAAAAATGTTTCAGATGAATGTTATATGATTTACTCTGTTGCTTATTATGAAAATATTTTGGAATATATATGTGTTGTCCCTCAAAGCGGGGCAACACAAGGCATCATTTTTGTTAATGTATATTTTTCCTTTGTTTAACTAAGCAAAAGGGAGTTATTTTTCTTTTCAAACATTTTTCGGTGTTGAATTAATGCCGAAAGAAAGAAAATATTTGGAAAAACAGACCATCCCAAATGCCATCATGAAAACTTTAAGAATAGAATTTGAACAAAAATGTTTGAGATATGCATCAACCGGAGTGAGATGAAATGCCACTATTGACTGAGAGGTGCACAGGCATTAACTTGACAAACTTCAAATATATATATATATATTTTAAATATTATTTACCATTGAAATTTCAATTTATCAAAAATCGTTTTTCTGCACCATTTCCAATAGTATAACAGAAAGCGTCAATTGTATTTCAGAATAGTAAGTTGGATTTCAGATAGCATCAGTTGAATTTCAGAAAAGGTAATCAATTTGATTTCTGTAACCATTATGTGAATTTCAGAATAGTCAATTGTATTTCAGAAACTATCATACGTATATCGGAAATTGTCATTTATATTTTAGATAACGTGAAAAGAATTTCGGAAAGCATGATTTGTAAGTAATAAAACTTGAGTTGATGATAGTATCTCCAAAAATAAATTTTTAATTTCAGATACTTGAACTAAAAATCATTTGAATTCTGTAAAAGTGATAGATATTGATAAATTCTGAAATACATCTGACATTTTCTGAAATACAATTGACTTTTCTGAAATTCAAATGATGGTTTCTGAAATCAAATTGATTATTCTCAAATACAATTGATACTTTCTGAAATCGAACTGAGTTTTCTGAAATTGAACTCACTATTCTGAAAATCAATTGATGCTTTCTGAAATTCAAGTCACTATTCTGAAATCCAATTGACGCTTTCTGAAATGAAGTTGACGCTTTATGAAATACAACTTGAAAAGGTGTTGTTACGTAGGATAGCTAGATTATGATACTTGGTTACTCTTACTAGAATTCAACATAATTGCACTGTCAAACTTAAAACTGATAATCATGTTTTAGGGTCAGGCACATTAAAATATATGGAATACGTCATTAATTATGTTTTTCATATTCTCCTCTGTCGATGGGGCTCTTCAATAAACTTGATTTTTAATATAGACCCACATATAAATAAATCTATTTGTGTCAAATCCGTTAAGCGAGGTGGCCACTTGAAAGGGCCTCCTCTACCGATCCATCTTCTGGGAAATTCACCATTTAAATAATAATAATTATTATTATTATTAACAGGTGCTCCATCGAGTGAATACCACATTTAGTAAAACAAGCTATTAACTCTTCCATCAAAGAAATTTGGCCCAACGATGACATTTCCAATTAAGCCGCACCGTACATTTAGGGTCCACTTTGTCAGACTGGTGGTTCGAAAGCAGTGGGATTTGTTGAATTTGTTGTTGTTATTGTTGGATATTAGGTCTATTCACGAACCCATTTTCCTGAAATGTTGCTTCATCGAAAAATAAAACATATTTAAAAAAATCTTTATCTTGTAGTAACAGTTACTGAGCTCATTCACAAAATGTCACTCTTTTCTCAAAATCATCATCTAATAACCCTTGATGTAACTGAATACGGTACGGATGAAATTTATTCTTCTTCAAAATTCTTTGTAAGTATCACAGTCCGGCTTACTTCAGTTTGTTTGGATATTTCTCTATGCGAGATATGAGGATCTTTTTAAACTTTTATGAGGACAAAGCCGTGCTGATGAGTAGGTAACTACGAAACAGCGCTGTCGACGGATGATGAGCTCTCGGAATTGAATCGAAAACACGGGCATACGGAAAATGATATCGTCACATTATATTTCCTCTGAACATACTTTCAGTTTTTCGTAAATATCTCAGAAACCTCTAGGTACATTTTGGCACATGAAATGTTGACTTTTGGGTCGAGTATGGATGAGTTTAACTGATGTCGAACACTTATTTGTGAATTCATTTGTCTGAAGAAAATACGAAGAAAAATATAGCAGCATACCACCGTTATTATGCCACTGTTTTACGAAAATTAAATACTATAACAACAAATCATCATATTGATAAACCTACATCAGTGTATCAAGTTTCAATTTTTTTCGGACTTTTGACACCCTATATCTCAGAGGGGATGCAGTTTAGGATATATATTGATACCTCAATGTGAGGTAAGGAATCTGTATACGAAATTTATCGGTCCTATTCTGACTCACCCTGTATATTTCATTATGTGCTATATTTAAACTGGACACAAAGAATAAAAAATTAAATGAATTAGGAAATACGTCAAACAATCATCAGATAATTCCAAAATTTGTAGATGATTGTCACTACAATCAACTTTGAAAGCAAACATTGAGTCAAGGAAAGTTATTCGGTATCGCTGAGGCGCAGAAATTTTATGAACGAATGATCGTATGGATTTTCGACTTGGTGGAGGAATTTGGATTGAAATCTGTTCACCAGCTTCAACTCTTTCAAATATCAATTATTTCACTCGGGTTTAATATATTAATAATAAAGTATTTCCATGGTCCAACTCAGAAACCATCCCAAGAACTTCCCAAACAAGAATTCACACGACACTCATTCCACCTTAATAACAATTCTCAATCCACCATGCGAAGGTCCAACTTAAAAGCCGTTTCGATGTAAATGCGTATATCCAGTGGACTGATCTTTATTTATATCATCATAACATGGGACTTGAGTGTCACACCTGCTCCAAATGTTTGTTTGATATTAGCAGCTTTGTGGTTTCATAAATGTTTGGAATAACTTCAATCTGATGTTTATCTGACGATATCCTGTGAAATATCTAACTATTAAAATTGATTAGTCTCATTCAAATGGCATTTAATGGAAATTGACCATTTCGCGACAAAATAGAGGCTAGGAGGTCGATGTTTTGGTTAGGTACATTGGTCAACAGTTTCAGTTTCAGCAACGTATCGTATAAAGATGAATAGTGATGATAAGAGTGACCGAAGAATTTTTTGATGATCTTTGGAATTGTTTGATCTGGAGGCTCGTCAGATGATCTTTTTTCAGCAAGATGGAGTGCCAGTACATAATTTCAGTTACGTGAAAAGAATGTTCCGACTCTGTCTTGAAAACAGATAGATTGCTACAAATGGTCCTGTTATGTGGCCCTGTCGATCACCAGACATGATACCCCTAGAGTTTTATTTTTGGAAATTTCCGAAAAATGAGATGAATGTACAAAAATTTTGCTAAAGGTAATCAAAATAATTGGAAATAAAATTTCAACTTCAACATCCCGTTTCTCCGAAAAGAAACATTTGTGGACACATATTCATATGAAATGTTTATCTTGAAATTAGTCAAAGATTTGGTCTATGAAGTTTGTGCAAGTAATAATAAACACCCGAGTTTCAGCACAAGTCAAGCTGCACTTAGTAAAGGGGTCATAGTCTTTCAAAAGTCAGTTGACTATGTTTACTTTCAGTCACTGCTTGTCATTCGAATGTTCGAAAGGTCCGTGAATGATAACAAAGCGTCATATTCTATTAGACAAACCTAATTAAAAAAACCAAAAAAGGATTTTTATAAAAACAAAATTCAGGCAAACAAAGAAAACTCAAAGGTTTTGTGGGAAACCGTCAATGAAATAATCACAAGCCCCATTTCGACAGATATAAACTGTATGAAGTTGAGTGATGGATGCTAATATTGGGCCAGAATTAGCAAAAAAAATTAAAAAAATAGATGGATATAAAGAAAATAAGAAAATTAATCATGCATCACTTTCTCTCTTTCCAACTAACGATATAGAAGTCAAATATATGATTTCGCAATTATAAAGAATAAAAAATCGGCGGGACTCGATGGCTTCAAAGTTGAAAAACTAAAAATGATTGCAGACTATATCACTTCTCCTCTTGTTCATATCATTAATAGATTATTTGGTACTGGTATCTTTCCTTCTATACTCAAAATATCCAGTCATACCGATATACAAAAATGGCAATAAAACAGAAATGTCTAATTATCGTCCTATTGCGCTGATATCCAATTTTAGCAAAATTATTGAGAAATTAATAAAAAAAAAATTTAATTCATTTTACGAAAAGCACAGTATTCTTTCGACATCACAATTTGGTTTTAGAGAAGGGAAATCGACACAAGAGGCTATTAGGGCGTTAACAACAAAATTATACCATGCTATAGACACAAAGAGACCAACAATAGAAGTTTTCATAGATTTGGCAAAAGCCTTCGACACTGTCGATCACTCAGTCCTCCTAGAAGTCTTGCAAGACGTGGGTGTACGTGGTACAGCACATAGTCTCATGAAGTCATACCTAACTGGCAGAACGCAACGGGTTGAAATACAAAACCATATCAGCGAAGAGGAAACTATAACATGTGGTGTACCTCAAGGCACGGTTTTGGGGCCAATACTCTTCATACTTTAAATGAACAATCTCTTTTTCACAGAAGGAGGTTGTAAAAAAATAAGTTTTGCAGATGATACTGTCATTATATACGAAGACGAAACCTGGGAAAAACTGGAAAAAAAATTCTAAAATAACTTTCCCCATATTGTAAAATGGATAAATCACAGACTACTTTCCCTTAACTTGGAAAAAACCGTTTACCTGCCCTTTTGTAGCAACAAAACAGGTCTTCCGTACTTCAATCAAATTGCACTGGATAACTTCACCATACTCTCAGGAGATAAAATTAAATACCTTGGAATTATAATTGATTAACATCTTAAATGGAATTGCCATGTAGACTATCTAGTGAAAAAACTTCGTTGCATTTTATACAGATTCAAACAACTTTCAGGAATTTTCGATACAAAACAACTTAAAATTATGTATGTGTGTCTAGTAGAGTCTCATTTGAGCTACGGAATTATAGGATGGGGAGGAGTCTCTAAAACTCATCTCAAACATCTTGAAGTAGCACAAAAACGTTTTTTGAAAATGATTCTATTTAAAAATAATAGATATTCAAGCGACGCTCTTTATGAAGAGTCTAATATGTTTGAGACAATTATTTTTCATTAGCATAACCACAGTTCCTAAATAAAAATGAACTCAAGAAACCATCTCACACTTATATGACGAGAAAAATTGATAATTTCTCAATACCTTTCGCATCCAAATCAATTGGCCAAAGCTGTTGCAAAGTTCTAGCACCAAGAGCTTTTAACATACTCCCGAACGAATTGAAAAATGAGAATTCCTAATTCAGATTTGAGAAAGGAATAAAACTGTTTACGAAGCAATCAAATCGATACGAAACTCGCGCGCTGATTGAAAACTAAAAAAGAAAAACCTGTATGTATTATTATTAGCCCTAAATATTTAACAATTAAAAAAAAAACTCACTCGTTCTTATGTATGTACACATTTATATTAGTCTTATATCTATATATGTTTAATATCCACACACAAAAGCAGCTCTGACTGCTTCCGTGGCATTATTTTATTCACAATATGTACCCTTACACTGTTTGTTTCCTTTTATAAATTGAGAATAAATTATTATTAATATATTAATATAATTATTATAATCATTTCAGTTATTTCAGTTCATTCAACTGACTTTGGAAAGATTAGATTTGAAGTTCTAGCAATATACTATTATTAATTCTTGATGAAATATTAATATCTATCAATATTTAGGAGAGAGGAAGGAAAATACATCTTTTGGAGGTATTAATATCATCGTTTGATTCTGCATATAATTCCTTCTTGTATTTGATTTTCAATAATCACGTACTCTTTTAATTTTAATAATTTTCGTAAAATTGAATTTTAGTGCAACGTTTCTGTGCATGAAGTCCTTTATTTACATCCTTTAAATGGACTTGACAAAGAATACCGAATAATGAAGTTGAAATTGGCTCTTGAAGAACAAAATGTTGAAAATTGAAGTAGAACAAATCGAACATCAAAGTAAAATTTGTATTTTTTTAAACTTTCATATTTCGAAATATGCCGAGGCGTTTTTTCAGACATTTGATTGTACTCCAGGTTGCACAACTTTATTATAATTCGAACAACTTTCAATCATATCTTATTCTCTAGAGTGCAATAAAATTGGTTCGACGTACATTATATTTAATGCTTGAAGCAGTAAAAACCCAATTATCCCTTTTCTACCTAGTCCAATAACCTACCTATCAACCTCTGATATTTAATTACGTATTTAGGGTAGTAGAGATTTGGATTTCATGATATCAGGTAATGTAAAGTACTTGAATTTCATCAAGTATAGGTGACTATTTAGAGTAAGTAATGAAATAAATCAGGGGCGCTTTAGTTTTCAGAGGGATTACTGCTATAATTGAGCAATCCACAACATAAAAAGATTCTCTACCTAAAATTCATGAGGAGATCAAGTAATCATATCCCCCAAATTGATCACCTACTGAAATACGGAGTGTCGAAATAAAAAAATCATATTTGTACTAAAATATCTTATTTTACATGACATACCTACTATTTTCACGGATTTTAACGAAACAATATAATTTTCCTAAATACTAATTTTGGTATTAGCCTTGTGCTTACTCTTTTGATTTTCTTTGAAATATAATCAATTGGTGAAAAAGCAGAGCAAATAGCTAAATATTCTGCCAGTAACCCTTCACTCAACATGTTTGAAAAAAGTGAATAGTTTCGGGTCACAATGTTCTTTGCATCTTTTTAAAAACAATTACCTATTTGTGAAAGTTGTAGATGGATAGATTCTTTATTGCCGTATTTTCTATGACATATTATACATATTATAGATTAGGCATTGTCAATAAAGTTAATATACATATACAGGTAGTAGTTATTAACATAACATATCCAGAAATTCACAGATTAAGTGTTATCAACGTAACTCACAAACTTTTACAAATTATAAAAGAATTGTCATGAAGGATCATCTTTCATTTTCCTAAATATGCCTCTTTTACTGTCCTTAATGAGAGCCGGAAGTTTATTATATATTATATCGAATTCCATCATAATTGGGAGTTTTATGACTAAACAAATGGTTGGTTCTACCTGCTAATTTTTTGTGTCTGGTATCTTTATTATCTTTATTGAAATAGGTACAAGTGAATAACTTTAATAAATATATTGAAAAGACTGTTAGATTTCATATTGCTCGATTAGCGACATTTTAAAGGTTAGATTCAAAATTAACCCCCGGGATAGGTTTTTGGAAAATAAAACCTCTTCGTACATCACATCCCTGTCCCCAGATTATATATAACACTGTTATGAAATAATAGCAGAGTATGCGTATGCGTAATATATGTCCAAAAAGGTGTTTTTGTGTAACATGGACTTCCATACGGTCAATAAGTGAAAATGTTGAATAATTGTTCTACAAATACCATCAATATATTTTTCACATGTGAAATTACAAAGGGGCTTTGTACAATCTGCATAAACGGTGTTCTTCAAGTTTATAATAAGCCTATTTCTACAACACCAATTTTCAAATTCAATGAAAAATTTGTAAATTCTTTTGAGAAGGTTATGTTCTGAATGAAAACATATACCGGATGACCACGAGGTGAGGTACGCCCCCCAACTTTTCTATTCTTTCAAAGATACAGATTTAAAATTTTGTATGTCGCTATAGTACTGAAATACGCATATTTTGACTCCATTACCGAAAATTTACCACTTCCGGTTTAACCGGAAGTGACCCCAAACTTTTTTTTTCAAATGACATTCTCTACATTTTTTTTTCATTATCCAAAAGAACACGCAATTTGTAATAACTCTTTTTTCAAAATTGAAAATCGGTTGAAAAATGGCGGAGATACAGTTGATTGTTCAATCGAACAAAGTTCGACTCTTTGATCTTGTGGAAAATTATTATATAATTTTCTTCATTCACTAAGTTATACTACAGTTACCTATACCTATTTTCTATATCGATATTTATTATATGGATGATCGATACCTTTGAACGATCTAGTTGTCAATCTTCCTTCCTGACGAATAATTTCTTTCAATACTTGAATGAATATCACCCATCCATCTTCAATACGTGATAAATCTAGACAAAACAATAAAACAGCGGCAGTATGCTACCAGATATCGGAGCCAATTCAGATCCATACGTCAGGAAGAAGCTAAGCTCAAACAACTCAAGAAGAACATGAAGAATCTGACAAGAATTGAGATTCGTATTCGAGGAATAGTAAAATATTTCTCCGGTGATTATATAAATATCTGATGATAGTACGGTGAATATCGGTGGTAAGGTTCAGTTGATTTCATGTCATATACTGGAAAAGAACATTTTTCTGAGATGAGCTGAGTAAGACTGAAGCAGGTATAATCTGCAGTCTAAAAGATATATTAGGACATGTCCAATATAACGAGCTGGAAATTTAAAGGAGGGCCCGATCTTTCTTTAATAATGCTGGAATATTGTCAATGAACTCAGAGGAGAAAGGGAACCACTCATACTGAAATGGACCCGAATATTCTCAATAAGTTTTATTGCTCAATAGTAAAGAATGTAACCGGAAAAATTGAATGGTCTTAAGATCCAATTAATTATTTACAGTGTCCGCCAAAAACTTGGAACCATATGGGAAACTTTTTAAATAATAGTTTCTCAAAAAATTTCATTTCACATAAAAGTTGGTGCATTCAATTATACTGAAAGTGCACACCTTGCCGATCTGCCAACTGATGAAATTACCAGGAAATTTAGTTTAGAGATATTCTTTCGAACGGAATTAAATACCAAGAGTGGATGGAGCATAGAATCCATTCGAGCACTGGGAAAGAATACCATAACATGGTACACGGACGGGTCCAAAACTTCCGACGGAACTGGAGCAGGAGTCTTTGGGCCTCGCACTAAATACTCCGAACCCATGGGCCAGTTCCCCAGTATTTTCGAGCGGAAATTCACGCCATAGAAAGGTGCATTCAATTTAACCTCGACAGGAAATACCGGAACAAGGAAATCGCAATCCTCTCCGACAGTCAAGCAGCCATCAAAGCGTTGAGCTCAACTCAAAGATGGTTTGGGAATGCCTAGACAAACTTAATGATCTAGGCAGGAACATCAAGGTGATTCTCCTCTGGGTGCCGGGGCACGTCGGAATGGAGGGCAATGAACAAGCAGATACCCTGGCACGAAAAGGGACATCAACGCCACTGATCGGGCCGGAACCATTTTGCGGACTTGGAAAATCTTACTTCCAAGACGAACTCAATAAAACTGAAGAAGCAATGAGAGCAACTTACTGGCAAAGACTTCCAGGGCTAAGACAGGCCAAAGATCTCCTCGGTAACTTCAACCGAGCAAGATGGAAGACACTGTTTAACGTCAGCAAAACTAGTCTGAAGACAATCATGGGATTTCTTACGGGGCACTGCAGACTCAAAGAACACCTAAGGAAGCTAGGCAAGGAGGGCAGCACCTGCAGATCCTGTGGGGAACATCTAGAAACACCACACCATATATTGATGGAGTGTTATGCTGTACATCACAAAAGATTGAATATACTGGGATCACATCAGCTGACTCTGGGAGAAATACCACGAATAGACCTCCTCAAAATCCTTAAATTCCTCAAGGAATTGGAGCTTGAGGGGCTGCTGTGAACGAGAACATCTTGAAATAGCAGAAGAAGATGGGGCACAGATCAGTCACCATCCATTTTTACCATTACCATTAGACTTAATATGCGTATAGCCGTTTTAATCAGTGGCGTGCGGTTAAGCGAGAATCGGCCGATATTCTAATTTCCCTGAGGAGTAAAGTGGCATTACTATACAAAATATCGAAAAATGTTTTGAGAAACCATTAATTAAAAAGTTTCCCATATGGTTCCAAGTTTTTAGCGGACACTGTATGTAAGTAAATCCTTATTCTTCCTATACCCCCAACAGATATAATTGAAATGAAAGAAATATTATCAGACATCAAGCACATAAACAGTTATGCGTACTAATGTACAATAATTTTCACTGAATGAAGGCAGAGAAAATATGATGATCCAGGAAATATTCGGCATTATCGTTGCCATCAACCTTTCAAATACTCCTAGAAATTTTATAGAAAATGTACTCAATTCCAACCAGTTTGGATTCCAAACAAAAAGGATATATCAAAGCCTGAATGAGAGAGACTTGGCACAAGACTTATTTTATGACTTCTCATAGGCTTTTGAATGTGTATTGCGAATGGAGTTCCTTTGTTATGGGATTAGAAGTGTTACTTAAAACTGGTTCTGTTCGTACCAGGCAAGCAGGCATCAAATTGTGAAAAACGGTAATCAGTACTCAGGAAGTAGAATCATAGAAACGGGTGAACCTCGAAGCTCCGTTCTGAGACCAATACTATTTTCATCATAAATACATGATATTTCCCTCCTATCGAATACTTACTGGTGTATTCACGCTCTTTGCAGATGAAGCAACTATATGCTGGTTGGACAGACACCATAATGATTTCTCCAACGAGATATCCAATGATCTCGCAGTAATCGTAGAATGGTGCTAATAAACCCACTTGAAATATCAATCAAACACACCTGACCTTCAATGTTAGCTCTTGAGACATTATTGTAAATAAGCACACCACATAGAACACAACCATATCTTGGGTATACAAAGTGACGAAACTGAATGGGTAACACGTTATCGCCATAGAAAAAAAAAATCCAAATGGTTCCTACGCTATAAGAATTATTGTGAGTGAACTAGGTATGATAGGGACAGTGTCTCTATGTTTCAGTTCGCACGATAAATTTCGAACGTGATATCTCCATCACGAAAAATTCGCAAGCAATACTCTTCCCGTTTGAGACGCTATTCCCGAACCAAATGCGATACAGAGTTGGTCTTAGCTTGGGTCATGAATTCAACCAATAGCTGAAGGGTATTCCTATGACGTGACGCGTCACGTTGTCAACTTTTCTACTATAATTCTTGTGTTGTGTTATTGGCGACTTCTAAAACCTTCATGAGCGTATTTTATCATAAATCATATACCGACCTATTTAGACAAAGGTTACTTTTGTCTGAATATTTATAGTCATTCTTTTGACAAACGAAACATTCTAACAAATTGACTAACTCCAACTTCGAATGCATTTATACGAAGGTGGAATGGCCTTCGCTGTTCTGCTACAGCATCCGCAGAATCATCTACTACTTCTGTAAAAGCGATCAATACAATTTCATCTCCATTTGCTATTTTGTTATACCACATGAAACATGTCAACAATGATTAAGTTAGGATTTAAGTCAATTCTGATCGATAATTTTTCGCATGCTAAATATCCGCTCGTTGTTTTATGGTCGATGCATAAGATGGCACTATACGAATTTATCATCATCTAGAATAAGCGCCAATGACCGTACAAAAAATTAGACGACAGTTCTGAGAATTATTGCAAGAGAACCTTATTAGACGTTCAAGAGTACTACCATATCATTCTGCCTTCAATGACCAAGTAGAACACCTAGTACATACTAACAAGTAAACACTAAAGGAGACCAAACGAGAACGAATCTTTCCATATTTTCATCGCAACAGATCACTCCAAACTCTACGACAAGCCAAAGCCCAGCAGAATAATTGATGTCAAGGGAACTTCGCTTCAAGCTAGATACATAATATCCAGATATCCTACAAAAAAGTCAACAAAACAAGATGGTTGATTATTCTGTTCCTAATGTGTTTTAAGAAGGCAGTCCTGTATTCGCTTGGAGTTATGGTGTCCAGTCATTGTGGACACGTCACTGGATTCAGTTTTCTATCATCTGAAGATGAAACGGAGTTGATCTTCTTCGACATACAGATTATATTAGCAGTAGGGTAATTGATTCAAATGGTCGAGGATTGTGAACAGATATTAATGAGAACCTGTCAACCACCAGCACACCTTCAGTCAAATAAACCAAACAAAAAATACTTACGAAAGATCAGAATAGGAACGAATTCATGTAGACCTATGAGTGGTCAACGATAGCCAAATTATTTGATCACAGTCAGAAGTGGAAAAAGTAGTTTTAAGTGTTGATAATAATAGTATGTAGTATACTTGGTGGTTGAATACAACCGGCGGTATTTACAGTTATCCAAATAGTTGATTTTGATCTACTCACAATATTTCATATTGAATTGTATGAGCATTACTTCTTACGACCTACTAGTTACATGTGTACCGTAAATACAAAACCTACTGAGGATAGAAGCAACGAAAAGGTGAAGTATCTGAAAGCTCAATAGCTTTACTTGGGAATATAAGTCACCTGAAAACAAAAGCAATTAACCAAACGCATTCAGATAAGTGCACAACTTTCACGAACAAACCATTACCTGAAGTAATTCATATCAAATATTGACTTGAGGTTTTCTCCAGCAAACCAAAGTAAAGAACCCATAATCTGAATTAGTTTCTACGATCTGAGTAAATATTTCACTAACTGGAAGATACACATCCTACAACAAGCATACTGCAAATCGTGAGATTGTTAAATATTGGAGTGTACTGTACGTGTACAGGGTGATATCTATATTGATCAATGGAATAGAATAGAATAGAATAGTGTTTATTGGACAATAATAAATAATATACAATTATATAACATCAGACCATTGAAGACAATTTGAACAATTAGTACAATAAACACATACAGTATCTCACTGAAGTTTACAGTTGTTAGTGAGATGAAGCACATAAGTGAACCAATTTTAAAATGTATATGTAATACCTAACCTAAGCTATAAAAATATATAAATTATTGATATCATAAAATTAATGCAATGTTGCCAGTACAGTGGGTAAAATACTCTTCTGCATACACATATTCTCACATTTAAATACATACAGATACAAACGCATAAAAATATAAACATATATAATAAAGGAGATATTCAAGGAGTTTATCATGATTGAATTATTTCTCGAAATAATTCCACGAACAAAACATAAATTATAAAACAACAATTTCAGAACAGTCAGAATAAATGGGAGAGGTTTTGAATATTTATAAGAAATGGATAGTAAGTACTACATCAAACTAGGTATGAGTGTATGCTCTTTGGGGAAGTGTTCTTCATAAAGCTAGCCAATTCTCTTTTGAATGTATGGATTGATGGACTGTCCTGGATAATTTTTGGTAGAATATTGAATAATTTTGGACCCAAATAATGATAACTTTTTTGTCCAATAGATTTTTGTGTTCGGGGACACTGAAATTGATTGTGACGTCGTGTGTTGTAATTATGGGTGAGTTTCTGTAGATTATTTTTATTTTTGTATTGTCTTGTAGTGACTTTTTTATAATATAACTGAGGTCCAGCATACCAGATTCCTCATATAAACGTTTACTGGAAAATCTTACATTTTTGAATAAAATCAATTTTAGGAAGCGCTTTTGAATAACTTTGAGCGGGCGAATGTTGATTTCAGATATCCCTCCCCATCCAAGCAAACCTTAGGTGAGATGACTTTCTACTAAACTGTGATAAATGGTCTTTTTCTGTTTTAGGTGAAGTATTTCATTCAATTGCCTGAATTTATAAAGGACAAACCGGAGTTTCTTGAGGATGAAATTTACGTGTTGATCCCATCGCATATGAGTATCTATCATTATTCCTAGATATTTGATACTAGATACTGAAGAAATCCTTAAATTATTTTGCAGTGTGAGATTTTGGAAATTTGGCAGGCCGGTTTTATATATAGTGAATGGTAGAAAGAATGTTTTATCAATATTGATAGTCAATAATCTATAGTCGAAGAATGATTTTATTAAAGAAAGGTCAGTTTCTGCTTAATTTTTTAGGATGGACCATTCTTCTCCCTTGTAGAAAATGGCAGTATCGTCCGCAAAGCTGATTATTTTTCCTTTGCTATCAATTGAAAAGAGATCATTCAAATAAATTGAAAAAACTATCGGTCCCAGCACTGTACCTTGAGGCACTCCACACTCTATTATTCTCAACTCGCTGTGAGTTTCATTAATTTTAGTGCACTGTCGTCGGTTTTCAAGGTAACTTTCGATTAGCTTGAGGCAGTTATCCCTAATACCAATATTTTCAAGTAATGCTAGCAATATTTTTCTGCCTAAACATTATCGATACCAGGAGATTTTCCATTTTTCAGTTGAAATATGACCTGGAGAACTTCGGTCTCTGATGTTGGACTGATGAAAATTGAGTTATTTGTAGTTTTCTCCTTCATTATTTTTTGACCATTTTTGACAATTCGGTTTGCTAAACTTTTTCCCATATTGATAAACGTGTTATTGTTTTGCTTATCATTGATAATTATGTTATTTGATTTTTCAAAACGTCATATTTCCATCTACCCCAAAAATAAATTTTCGACGAAAATAAAATCATAAATGAAATTCCTGTTTAGATATTGATTTCTTCAGAGGAAATAAGGCATTTTGAATGATTCTACAGCAGTTAGAAGATGCCTTTAACCTTAGGATTTGATTTTCGTCTAAAGTTTCTTCTTGTGTGTAGATGGAAATATGGCCTTTTGAAAATTCACCCCTAAGTTATGTGTTACTTTCGATACAGATCATTTTTGAACTGAATAATCCTACTATATCAAACTTCAAAGCCAAGAGTTTTAATTAATTTTGCCTATGGGTAGCTCAGATTTCATACGGATAACGACACGTGTGTTATTTAAAATTTTGTATTAGATGGAAAACTTGATAGAAGAGAATACCAGTGAATCAAGTTTTTTTTTTCAAAATAACCTTATTCAAAATGAGCCGCAACTCAAGAATATATAAAAATAACTGTATAACTGGAAATAAAATCGACATGAATATAGGCAATTGAACAATTTTTCTAACCTAGTGATATATGGCTCAAAACTGAAAAAAAGTATCTACAAGTTATTAAAATCTCTCATTGACAATATCATCTGCAATAATATCGTCCACATGCATGGTTGAAAAAATGTGGAATCAAATCAACAGTTTCCACGGTTTGCATCACTTGTTTTCCTTGTAAATCAGGAAGACCAGACTACATCAAGAAAGCTGGCAGTGAAAATATTATCGAAATATTTTATTTTTATTGAATTGTGAAATTTGGTAAGACATATTCACTGAAGATTACTGTGAAATAATAATATAAGTATTTCTGGCAAATTTTCTAATTCTTTTTCCTGTGTCCGGATGAGCAGATGATCCCAGCGTTCAAAATAATGTTTGAGGAAGTAGGTAAATGAAACAATGAGAAGTAAACAAAAATTTTAATTTACGAAAAAGTATCTGAATCAATAGTATATAATAATAATAATGATAATAAATACGTTTATTATATACCCACACATGAATACAACAAAAAAAAAGTACATAATTTGCCAATAACAATTGAAAAGGTAGGCATATAAATGGCACTATGGTTCAGAAGTCAGGGGATAAACCTCTGAGTCTGTTCTTCCACCAAAGCCAACAATTTTAATAACCCGTGAACTTAAAATATGCATATACATTATTCTGGAAGAGAGAGCGAGCGAGAGAGAGTCAGCGAGAGAGAGAGAGAGAGAGAGAGGAGTGAGAGAGAAAGAGAAAGGGAAGAGAGGGGGGAGAATATATTTACTCACGTGACCTATCTAATTACTCTGCATACCAAATAGATACTGCTTGAATTTGTATTTGAAAACATTTGGATTCAATTTAAAATTAAAAAAGTGAAGCTTAGTCAGATCATTTACGATTTTAGCACTTTTGTAGGAAAAAGAATTCTTGAATACTTCTTTATGGTGAGAGGGTATGGTGAGAATATTTTGGCGTCTGATATTCAAATTATGAACATCGGTACGATAACTTAATTTTTCGTGTAAGTAAGGGGGACACTTGAACTTTAGTAATTTGAAGCAAAAGCACGCAAAATGTAATTTACGGCGGTTAAACATATCAAGCCATTGACATTCAGTTAATTTGTGAGAAATCCGGTGACTGCGCTTTATGCCATATATAAGTCGGAGACACGAGTTTTGTAATTTTTGTATACGTTTTATATTCACACTATCAAGACAGGATCCATAGACAACGTCACAATGATCCAGATGAGATAATACCAGAGAATCACAAAGAATTTTTTTCAAATCTCGATCCAGTGAAAATCTGTGACTATAAATCATTTTCAAAGTACAGTAGGCTAATTGCAATTTTTTTGAGATGTGCTGCTTGAATTTAAGTTTACTATCGATAATAAGACCCAGACTTTTTCCAGATTCAAGTAATGGAATTTTCTCATTTCCAATCTGCAATTGTAAAGCATCCAGTAAAAATTCGCGAGTGGTATCTTTGCTGAAAAGTAATGCATACGACTTACTTGGATTTATTTTTAGTGAATGGTCATTAGAAGTGTTGTACAGAGAATTCAGATCATTATTAATTTTTTGGACGGACTCAATTAAATTATCAGCTCTAAATGAATAATATATCTGAGTGTCATCAGCATAAAAATGATAATTACAATAACGCATCGACTTTTGGAAATTGGAAGTGTACATGGTGTACAATAAAGGCCCCAGGATACTCCCTTGAGGAACACCCGATGTCACTTCAATTGGAGAAGAAATTTTCTCGTCAATCTTAACTTGTTCTAAATCTATCAGTTAAGAAAGAATTCAAAAAGATTTCAGCACTATTTGTGAAACCAAGAAAATGAGATATTGAAATAAGGGTTTTATGGTTTATCATATCGAAAGCTTTTGTAAAATCAAGTAGAATCAGTACACTCGTTTGATTTTGATCCGTAGCTCTCAGTAAATCATCTACAATATCAACAAGTGCTGTTGCACAACTGTGGCCTTGTCTAAACCCTGAATGCTTTATAGGTAAAATATCGTATGTACTCAGATGCGTTCTGATTTGAATTTCCATTATTTTTTCTAATATTTTGGAGAATGTGGGTAGTACGCTTATGGATCGAAGATGATTAAATTCCAGGGGTTTATTATTTTTGGGTAAAGGAATGACTTTGGCGTTCTTCCATACTTTAGGAAAGTAGCATTGAATAATGCACTGATTAATTATATGTGTTACTAAAAGTATAATAAAGGGGCAACACAAATGGATGATAGTTAAATTGATATTATCTGTTCCGGTTGCTTTAGATTTTATTCCCAAAATAATCTGAGATACAATTTCCTCATTGACAGGTTTGAATGAAAAAAACTCATCAATATTTCCTTTTACATTTGAAGAATAATAATTATAAGCAGCATCATTAACTATCGGATGTCGAATAGGGAGACTGGCAAAAAACTTATTGGCAGCTTCAACATCACTCAAGTGAGCAGGAATGGCTTTCTTTTTATTTTTAGTAACATTGAGTTTCTTTAATTCGTTCCATGATTCTTTGGAATTAGAGTTCTTGAATGTATGTCGTAGGTAAACCTTTTTTTCGGTTTTTATAGCAGAAGTAGTTAGGTTCCGAATTTGTTTATAGTATGACCAATGATCGAGAGTACGGGAATTTTTGTATTTTTTGAGTGCTTTGTCGCTTAGGTTTTGAAGAAGCTTGATATTATCGGTAATCCAATGTGCATATGGCCTTTTTTTCGGATAAAAAGTGAGAATTGGTGCATACGATATTTTTTTTTTAGGTACATTTGATTGAGGAAGAAAATCAAAATTACATTTAATGAGAAAATGATCAGAAATATCATTGTCAATCACCTGGGTTAGACATTTATCTGAAGATATGTTAGTAAATAATAAATCAAGAAGTGAGGCACTAGTATCAGTAACGCGAGTGGGTTCCATGATTAGTTGATTGAAATTGAACGCCTCAAGTATACCAGTTAACTGTATGCAGGGATTCAAGTTTATGTTCAACATATTAATATTGAAGTCACCGAAACATATGATAAATTCATAGTTAGGAAAAATTTCAGTTAGAGTGTCCTCAAAGGTACTAAAAAAAGACTGATGATTAGAATTTGGAGGTCGATATACGTTACCAATTGCGATTTTATATTTTTGGAATGTTACTTCTATCCATATGTATTCAATATACTCAGAACACTCGCTAATCAAAATTTTATAATTCAAGTGATGCCTAATATACATACCAACCCCCCCACCACGGGAAGGACGGTCTTGTCGGATGAAATTATATTCTTGCAGACTTACACGATCACTCGTATTTTTCCGAGTTGCTGTAATCCGAAAATGACTCGAAATTTGATATCAAAGATCTCACATTTATATGAGATACAGTAAAAGCCATCTAGAAAAGAAAGAATATTGAAATAGAATAATTACAATGATTATAGGCAGGTTTTGCTGGGATTGGTTAAAAATTCTCCTTGTTATGGAAAAAAGAATATGTGAGGTATATTAGAAAGATGAAAAAGTAGGTGGAGAATAAGAAAGATAGAAAGAAGAGGAAAAGAAGAAAAAAAAAAGATAAAGAAGTATAGAAAACAAAATCAATCTCTAAGTTGAAATGGCTAGTGACAAAGCGCTACTATCTCCTATTTAAATTGTTGGATACAAAGTTATGATGATAATCGAAAAAAAAAAAAAATGCTCATAGAACAATGTGCTCAACAAACTACAGAAAAAAAAAAACGCTATTTTTTCTTTTTATGCCAGTTACGCAAAATATGAATAGTAACATGTTGTAATTGTATAGGTACCTATACTTACACAAAAAATTTTTTTAGTGAAACTGAAATATTGTTATAATACCAATTTCACAAAAGAAATGTATTCTCAATGAGCAAACAAAAATATCAAGAGAATGACCCTTATGTATAAGCACATGCATATAAATATAGATATATTTGAAGACTGAACCTTAGAATATAATTATGCTATTTTCTATCTAAGAGGGTGGCCAAGTAGGTACACTATTGAACAATGAAAATTATAATCTACAGAAATCTAAGTGTAAATGTGAACAAAAATAATTATATATGGTAGTGGTACAGTATGAATAATTTTGATACAATAATCGAAACGGCAATAGAGAAAGAAAAGAAAGAAAATAATCACTAAAAAATGCTTATATGAAATGAATTCTACATTCAAATGAAATTCCAGCTAGATGCGTCCTTCAATATTTCAGAACAGTAAAAAATTATTGATAAGATTGGAGTCGCCGGAACTTGTAAACCCTGTATATCAGTTAGAGAAATATAAATAAAGTTTATTTTTCGCTGTGATTTCCATCTAAGATTTTCTGAATATCTGTCACGCACCTAATTCGTTGTATTTTGCCATTTTGCTTCGCATAAATGTTTCCTTTGCGACACCAGGCATCTTTTTTATCGAAGACACTTGTTGCACTGCTCATGAGATTCAGTCGCAACTTAGTAAGATCTTCATGGACCGAAATTCCAGTAGATTTGAAACATTTTCTATACTTCAAAACACTGTCACGCACAGAGTTGTCAACAAAACGAACCAAAACAACTGGTGGCTTGGGATTCTCGGTATTTTTGTTTTTTTGCGGGATTCGGTGGCATGTTTTTATGCTACGACTAGATATGTTTTTCAATTGCATCTTAGCAGATTTATAATAATATCACTAATATTCTCCTTGGGATTTTCTTGAATGCCAAAAAATCGAAGATTTTTGTTACGAGAATACTGTTCGATGAAGTCTAGTTCATCTCTAAGATTATGAGTCATGGTTTTCAGCTGGACCACTTCCTCATGAAGTTTTTTAAGAGATGATTTCTGTTCTTCC
The DNA here is from genome assembly GCA_958502065.1 of Chrysolina americana. Classification (NCBI taxonomy): domain Eukaryota; kingdom Metazoa; phylum Arthropoda; class Insecta; order Coleoptera; family Chrysomelidae; genus Chrysolina; species Chrysolina americana. Next base: position 12,000,930 of record OY293419.1, on the reverse strand, counting down.
AGAATCAGATCATATTTTAAAGATATCCTAGACACCACTTGGTCAACCATACCTTGAAAATAATCCTGCGTGAAGAGGTTTTTTGTTTTGCTTTCCACAATAGATGCGATTTCTTCAAGGTCTCGTTTCGTTAGACCCATTATTGGAATGTACTTTTTCTGTAGTAACCACAAAAACTGTAAATAGTAATTTAAAGGTTTGATTACACTGAAGATTACGTGTCACTACTGGATGAAATATATTTAGCGTAAATTGAAATACTGCACCTAATTGGAGTCTAGAAATGAACCAAATAAATTTATCTACTCTTCATTTTCTTATATAACATTACTTTGATACTTCAAAACAAATCCAACAATTTAACGTCGGATGAATTTTTGAGTAAATTCACATACTTGCTACTGATTTTATAATCATATTCAATACGGTATCTTTCTTGCATATGAATGTTACCTATAAATACAATTTAACATCAACCTTCAAAATATTCAGATTGTCATCCATACCTCTTGTCGCTATCCAGATAACAAGTTCAACAATGAGTTATGAAACGATTTCGAGCATTTGGACACCACCAGAAATCTTAGTTTTATATTTATAGAGCAGGTACGTGGTATTCAAAGTATGCGACATAAAATTTAATTAAATTAATATGGCCCCCATCCAGGTCGGCTATGGAACCAGTCTGATCCCCCGCTGAGGTGGTAAAGATATCCCGATATCACATAAAGATAATGCTCGCATATTTATAATTTGAGATACATTTCTAAGTGCGTACTGGAGTCATCTGATTGACCAAGAGGATAAGGTTTACAGCGCACATTTCTTTGTATTTGAATTCAACATTTTGCTGTTGGGATAGAGCATTGCATTCAACCAGCTGCTAAAGGTGCAAATTAAGAAATGTGTTAGCTACATAAAAGGGTTTTAAAGAGAGAAAATCTATAGAAGAGACATATTACTAGACCAGATCAACTCAAAGATAACAAAAAATTCATAAAAATAACACACGATTCACGGCTTACGAGAGGTCTCAATTCTTTCTTCCGGGATGTAAACCTGCAGCTTACACATTGCAGTAAGAACAATCTCCAAATTATATTAGGCAACCTGGAAGACAAAATTCCAACTTTAGATAGATCAGGAATTTATGAAATTAGCTGTCGAAATTGTGATATTATTTGTTATGGCCAAACCAAGCGCTCTACGAATGTACGTTTTCGTGAACATTTAACCCATGCCAAATATTCACGAGAAAATAAGTCGAGTGTTGCTGATCATTCACTAAAAACTCATCATAAAATCGATATCGATAGAAAATTGGATTGTTATAAAAGTACTGATATACGAGAACGGTTCAAGCAGGCCCTTGATACGATAATGGTCGATTATATTCAAAACTATTTGAGTTGTTACCGACAAAGTAATATATATCTTTTTGATTTAGTTGAATTGTACCTGACTGTAGGTTTGTTTACAAGTTAGGAACAACTACTATTCCATATTATGTGAATCATAACAATTGGATAGATATAAATATAACTAATTTGGTACTAATCATCAGTTTAGTAATCCTACTGATGAGGTTATTGATATTAGTAAGTGTGGATGGCGACTGATGCGCTGCGACCTAATTAGATCTATTGTGCCCCATTTTCTTCTGCTATTTCAAGGTGTCCTCGTTTAAAGCAGCCCCTCAAGCTCCAATTCCTTGAGGATTTTGAGGGGGTCTATTCGTGGTATTTCTCCCACAGTCAGCTGGTGTGATCGTAGTATATTCAATTACTTGTGATGTACAGCGTTACACTCCATCAGTATATGGTGTGGTGTTTCTGGATGTTCCTCACATTATCTGCAGGTGCTCTCCTCCTTTAGTCCTAGCTTCCTTAGGTGTTCTTTGATTCTGCAGTACCCCGTCAGAAATCCCGTAATTGCCTTTAGACTAGTTTTGCTGAGGTTAATCAGTGTATTCGATCTTGATCGGTTGAAGTTGCTGAGGAGATCTTTGGTCTGCCTTAGCCAGTACGTTGCTCTCATTGCTTCTTCAGTTTTATTGAGTTTTTCTTGGAAATAAGATTTTCCAAGTCAGCAGAATGGTTCTGGCCCGATTAGTGGTGTTGATGCCCCTTTTGGTGCCAGGGTGTCTGCTTGTTTATTGCCCTCCACTCCGACGTGCACTGGCACCCAGAGGAGAATCACCTTATTCCTAACCTTGTTCCTGCCTAGATCATTGAGTTTGTCTAGGCATTCCGAGACCATCTTCGAGTTGGTGATATATGAGCTCAACACTTTGATGGCTGCTTCTATGGGACTTCGGTATTGAGCCAAATGTATTTGCTACAAACACTACCTTGATATATGTGTGAGTCTTGTCCCACTATTAGTCTCGAGAATGGTAGACGTAAAGTTTGATTCCTCATTGTTTTTAATTATGATAAGGTGAGTGTGGAAACATGGTAGGGTTTGGATTTTGAGATCAATAAATATTTGTTTTCAATGTTCTTGTGCAGGTGCTTTCACCATACACCTGATTTTTTTTCTGAATAATAAAACACCTTTTGTATGTGGGCTGAACTACCCCAAAATATCAATCCATAGAGACTGAGTGTCTAAGACCATAGTACACAGTTTCAAGAACATTTAGTTGTCTTAAAAGAAAAGAAATGCTGCTCAGTCTGGAAATAATGTTTCCTGTGTATTTTTCCCATGTACTTTTTTTGTCAACAGTTAAGCCTAGAAATTTCATATGGTCAACTTCTGCAATTGACGTTATAAGAGTACCTACTGAAATCATGAGAATTTTTTTTGTTGGAATATTATGTGAAATGCTTTTTCTAGTTATGACTGAAAAAACGTTGTATGTGCACCATTGCTAGAATTCATGCATGTATTTGATAAACTTATCGGGTTCAAAAGTGATTCATTGGTTACCAACGGATTGGTATCATCTGCATATATGACTGTTTGCAATATTGCACGTGTACTGGATATCAGCCATAAATATTATTAAAAACAATGGACCAAGAATTGAACCCTGTGGCACTCGCATTTTTAACATGACTAGATCTGACTGACTGCGGTTGTACTACAATTTGTGTTTCCCAGATAATTTGCTACACAATCATTAGCGACACCACGCACTCTTCTACAAAATTTCTCAGTCTTGTACTATAAGCATAATCATTTACTTTTGTAAATTGAGATTGTGAAAAACTGATATTTCTATAACTGCACACATAATTTTTTAGATTCTTCATTTTTATATGTTGGAACTGACTTGGATATTTTCAACTTTTCAGGATATTGCCTTGTGCAGAAAGATATATTCATAATATCAGAAAGAGGGGAAATCTTATAATGTCACCATAAAAAAACATTTTCCATTTATGACATCAATACCATAGCCGCTTGTCTTTTGTAGTCTCTTCTAACACCTTTAATTTCATGAGGTGTACATGGATGCAGAAATGTAGTACTGATATATTGGGACAATCTCAGTTATTCCAAGTTTGGTTCTGCAGATTGTTTATTCATGGAAAATTCATTGAAAATATTGTGAATTTCACTGTTATTTGTTATAATTCAACTGAGGCCATATAATTTGATTAATTTTTCATTTCATTTATAATTTTTCGACTGACATTTATTGAATTATTTATTCTTTCCTCATTGTTTCTTGATTTACGTCTTTTTAGCATTTCTTCATACATTATTTATGTCATTACTATAAATTTAGCTAATTTGGTCATCTCGCATAAAGTTTGTTGTAGTGGTTGAAACCTGTTGCTGAAGGCAACCCCTCTAGTTGCAGACGAGAAGAAGACGAAGAAACTTTTATTCCTTTCCTTGGCGAGTATAGATGGCTAAGATTTGAAATCTTTTGAGTTGAAAACTCCAAAAAGAGGAACTAATGGACTTGTGGACGAACATAATGACCTTCATAAATAGGTTCAGAAAGATAGATAAATAATGTCGATATGTGGAGAGCAGGGGATGGCAAACAAGTACTGCTACTAGCTGAAAAATATAACTTTTCAATCGGGCAGATATTTTATTTTTTTTCCTAACTTTTGGTACCATTAATTTTATTTTAGGTGTGATCAATGGAAAGGCTATTGAAGGTTGAATAACAAACAGATAGTTTTTTTAATGGAATTTTGTTGCTGAAGCACTTGAAAAAATAATCAAAGGTATTGATTTCGTGAAACTCACAGAAGTATCTCGAAAACTATTATTATTTCGATGTTCTGGTTAGTCCTTCCACGGATGACGTTGCGTGTTGAGACACCCTGTATACTGTATATTAAAGTTTATGTTGATACTCTGCGTCTCAACCGTTGCTACCTCTCTCAATTTTTCAGGCAATAATAAAACTTGTTTTATCTTGGTACGTAATAAGGAATTTTGGTATAATTGTAAACCAAACCCAATCCTCACTCTGCTTGTAGAACAGGACACAGGAATAATAAAAACAAGTAACCATTAACGCTCTAGACCCAATCTGTGGATCTACCGTATTGTTATTCGCCAAAAAAATCAATCAAGTACAATGGTTGCAAAAATAGCGCCTTATCAGATATCCCCAACGTAAAAGATGGCCGCGGTATTGCACAATAGCTCAATAATGACCAGAATGCAAGGAACGTTATGAGGTTTCTAACGCATTAGATCAAGTGATAACCGGAATATATGCAACTGCAGACGCATCACAACCCGCGTGTGATTATTGGTTATCTGATTTGGCAGTCAATGTTGCAACGACATATGTTCTGAGATCAGTGGTGGCACCGACGAGAAAGACATTTAAGTTAACAAGATTTTATTAAAGATTTTGGCGTGACGTCGATTCATTCTAGACATGCTCGAAGAATCTAATTTTGTAACAACTTTGTTCGTCCTCTGCTCGACTGAGTATTTTCAAACAAAGACCTTGATTATTCCGAAGTTATTCACTTTTCCAGAATGCAAAAAGTGTACACATTTCTTCACGACACATGTTTCAACATAAATTGTAAGTATCCTGACAATTATTTTACACCTGATCAGTGATGCAGCTTCCTCACCCCCATAACTTCGAAAACAAAACCTCTGAGAAATTCTATGTCCAGCCCCAAATTTAAATGCTGCTCCTTCGAATCAATGCACAACTCCACTGAATTGTACCTGATGTGTGTCGGGTGCTCTTGAAAACAGATTTATGTTGCTAATCTGGCTTGCCCCATATACAATATTTGATAATCCTTAATGCTGTGGCAAATATTCCATGAGTCCTCCAAATGAATAAGAGCAACTATAAAATTTGGAATACGTCATGAAGAAATTGGACCCAAGTCTCTCCAAGACTGAAATCGCGTTATGACACGCCACTGTGCTGTCAGTGGAAAATCGTATGTACCTGGCAATCGCCATTGTTTTTGTCCCTTGACTGAATCGTAGACATTAATTTCCAACGGTACTTCTGTTTGCATTTGTCGTGCTTGGTGATGGCAATGCCGATTCTTTGATTTAATTAAACATTCGTCCACTTTTCACGTTCATTAACGTTAGATAGCACTTGATAAAATAATACACAGGCATGTGATGAAAAAAAGCAGAAATACCACCAACTCAGGATAGTGAGAAAGAAACACAGAGAGAAAGAGAGAGAATATTCTTTATAGGCCAAAGATATAAAATCTTTGTCAACAAAAAACACAATTAAAAAAATTCATTTGAACCAACAACAAAAACACAGGATACTAAAATTTCCTGAAATATTTTATCAAATTTCGTAGAGATTAGACATGAGATTAGACATGAGATTAGACATGAGACACATCTTACAACATATCAAAACGAGTTTGAGTTGGATAGTCCATCAAGAGACTTAGACAATAGTTCCTTTTCCTCTATTTTTTGATACCTTTATAGACTCGTTGGCTCCTACCAGAGCTAAATCTGTGCTTTTTGTAGATTATTTTGAATTTCTTAAGGAAGGATACCCATTATTATCAGTTATCCATTTCCTGATCAAAATTGTTAATTGTGAAAATGCGATAGTTATTTGAGTAAATATCACTTTTCCAGATGAAGTTATGAATGAATACGGAAACAATGGATGGTTTGCTCCATGTTCAAGGCACTTGTTTCTCAGGTGGAAATGTAACACATTTCGCCATGCTAACTTGTCATCCTCAATAGTATATTACGTAACAAGAGTTGTAAGTAACCCATTACGCACGAAATGAAAAAGTTTATGCACGAAGCCGCGCAGCGGCGAGTACATAAATTTCATGAGTGCGTAATTGGCTTACAACTCGTGTAACGTACTATACTTTTTCTACGCCCATTCATTTTCTTCCATTAAATAAAAAACATCGCAATCATTTAAACTTTATTACAATAGTTGTTAATTGAATTGAGAAAATGTTCGGATACAATTATATTTTGTTCAAGAAATTGACTATATAAATGACATGACATTTTTTATCATAGCATGCTACTTAAGAAAACGTGTACTATTTTTGAAGAAATTGCATAAAGTGCTGCCTACATTTAGGGGCATCACTCTTTCAATCCTAAATATATCTCGCTAATGCTAAAAGTTTTTGTTTTTTAATTGACTAAATTAGTGTAAATAGACCAAATAAAGTCTTACGTCAATAAAAATTTGATTGAATTCAATTAAACCAAGAAATTTGAGTTTTCTTCTCAAAACGCACGTGTATGTTATTAGATATCATTACGTGCATGTTATTGTTAAATGTCATTTACAAGGAATGTTGACAGTGCGATTTTTGACGTTTACAGACATGGGCGTAGTAAAACACTTTTAGCATATACAAGCAATTAGTAGCAAACACTACCTTGGTAAAACGGGAATTGGTTTAACGATTTCAGTTTTTGTTTCAGTCTTTTTTTTCTTTAGCAAATGATTCAATGTTTTTGTATGAATTTGGAAACTTCAGAGATTTTGGGTTATGAGAAAAAAATTGGAATGACATGATGAATTTAAAAAATAAACGAGAGATTCCTGAATTATTATGGGACCACTGAGCCTATATAAAATATATCTCTTTCATGATAAACAAATAGTTTTTGCACAAAACTGATCCTACGATCGTGATATTTGTATCTGATAAGCGCTGTCCCCCACATATTATATTGTCATTTAATTAAGATTTGACAAGTTTAGGTAATATCTTCACTAACATGCTACATAAATATATGCCTACAAACTTTTATTGCACGCGGGGTGGGGTATAAATTCGATGGTTCGGTGTGATGCGCTGATGGTGGCTCTTAAAAATTTCACTACCTCTTTCAGATCTCATGAATACTATATTTAAAACTGGAATTATATCCTGAGGAGTACAAAAAAATTTAAAGAAAGGAAATTCAGAATTATAACCGCTTTCTCCAAATATAGTATGACGAAATTCAGTATCGAGATTTCAGGGGCGTATTTTTCAGGTAAATATAAGACTTTTTTCCATGAAAATATGCCCACAAACGCTTCGTTACTGATCTTCAGAACGTTAGAGTTTCAAGATTTTTAAATATTTTCTGAAAGCTATTTCAGTTTTTTATTTACAGGGCTATTCAAATTCAAGTCTATGCATGGGGATCTCGGTAACGGTAAAAGATACAAGGGTGGTTAAGTGGAGGCAAAGTTGCGTATTTCAGAGGTCAATTACGTGACAAAAAAATCTGATCTAGCTTCTTTGGTTTTGGAGTTATACAGGAAAAATAAAAAAATTCGGAATTATTTTCTTGCCTAGACCTTTTTAATTAGTGAAGATTGTTTGAAACTTTTGACACTTTGCCATAGTTTTAGACTATCCAAATATGCATATTAAAATTATATACAAAGTATCGTACAACCTGGGTCACCCATAATTTTTATTTTCAAATATGGACCTGTATTTCATATTGGCGTAGTATTTCCATCTGAGTTACGGAGTGTTTCAGAAGTAGTGAACTATTAGCAGTAAAATTATTATTTTTTTATTCCATAACAGCTGTAATTGAAAATTGTCAACTTCTCATTGGTTCACTTTTCTATTCTTCGATGTTTTTCAATTATAGCTGTTATGGAATTATATAATGTAGATTTCACTGCTAATAGTTCACTACTCCCGAAACACTCTATAGTTTAGATGAAAATAATACGCTAACATGAAACACTTTGCATTTGAATAAATGTTATATAAAATACAGGTGCGTATTTGAAAATAAAAGGTTGAGGGTGGCTCGGGTTGTACGTTACTTTGTATATAATTTTTCGTTGCTTATTTGGATAGTATACAAAAAGTTGCAATGGCAAAGTGCCAACAGTTTCAAAAATTCTTGACAAAATGAAAAAATATAGGCAAAAAAATTATTTATAAATTTTTTATTTTTCCGGTATAACTCCAGAACCAAAGAAGCTAGATCAGATTTTTTTGTGTCACGTAATTGACTTCTGAAATACGCAACTTGGCCCCCATTTAACCACCTTTCTATCTTTCACCGAGATCCCCATGCATAGACTCACATTTGAATAGCCCTGTATAAAGATCCAATTTGAAACAAAGGTTAAGTTTCAGATCTTACATAATCTTTTTGCCTCAAAAACTTTTAATGTTCACCTCTGATGGATTCAGATATACAAAATGAATTATATTTTATCATCATAATTTCTTTCGTTTTGTAATTTTTACGAATCATTATCAAGAAAAAAATTAAAGTAATTTTTTATAATTTGCTACATTTGATTAAAATTTGTAACAAAAGGGGGTAACCAGATATCACAATAAAAACGATAAACGCTACTTATGTGGTATTTTCTCTGATTTAGAAGTTTCCTTGAACATTACGTGAAAATTAAGAAACCTAACGAACTTCGACTTTTTTTATGAAAGGTGTTGGAAATGCCCTCCTCCATCTGCGATACAACCCTCCACTCTTCTTCTTATAGACAGCCGTACGCGTTTTAAAATTATGAGTATTTCTTACGATTTGGTATCCATAATTCGTTTAGTAAGAACTTGGATGGAAGGCACTGTTTCTGTACCATAAACTAGGCCCTTCACCTGTGTCTATAAAAAGAATTCCAGCAGAAATCTGGGGACGTAGGGTCCAAACAATTGGATCTGATCCGCCAATATTGGACGCGCTGGTTTAACATGTTTTTGTGTGAAACTCTCCAGACTGTTGAATGGTTAGCATCAAAATCCCGTGCTGTTTATCAACAGGATTTTCGTCGCTAACATTGTTGGGCGATTAGGAAGGAAATCTTGGCGCGTACAATCTCTGAGCTTCAAGTCCGCGTTGCCATGAATATTTTTCATTTTAATGTCAATTAAAGAAAATGAATTCACGAGACATAAACCAAATCTCAAATATTGTCAAATGATTCAAAACAAACCTAAACGTCGAAATGTAAATAGCAAAGTCCAAAAAATTTATTTTTTCATAGTTCGTTGAAAAATTATAGTTAGATCTAGCGTTTGCGGACACATGATCATGGAAAATTGTTATTTTTGTATTAAGTGCGTGAAATGAGTGTTTTTTCAATGGCTCATGAGAGTGTAAATTTTTGGCCGAGACCGCAGGTCGAAGCTAAGAATTTTCTCGAATTTGCTATGAAAACACGAATTTTATACAAAAAATACAAACAACATTTTTTGTACAACTGTGAATGTGAATTTACATCTTCTGAAATATATTAAAAATAAATACTTCTAACACTTCTTGACGTAGTTTTTTGTCCCGATAAGTTATCGCTTTTAAATATTATTCAATGTTTTCAGTAAAATCGTATTCTAAAACATTTTCCTGTCTGAAAAAAATAAGACCAGGATAATTAAATAAAACTTCTCTTTTTCATACATGTTATCCTTGATGTTATCAATACTTCCAATACAATTTCGCAGTATCCAGTGGTCTTTATGTGTCTTTACTATAGAAACGGTTTGTTGGCACGCCGCGTGTTTGACTGTGTTTGCTCGTAGTTGCTTCAATTTCAAGTTATTTTCAAGAAGATTATGATAGTGGTAGTGATTCCCCATCAGATATATCTGTGAAAGCAAATGCAATAGAGTTTCTTATGTTACTGGCCAAATTCAAGTTAGAATATGAGAAAACATATGACCAATTTCGTGAATGGTGCGACAAGAAACATGTAAAAAAGGTTTCTGAAAATGTGCTTCTATGCTATTTTAAGGAAATATCAAAAATTATAAAACCTTCTACGTTATGGTTGAAAAGAACATTGAATATTAAGGAAAATATTGATATAAGGAAGTTTTCAAAATTGGTCCCGCTCATTAAGAACAAAAACGAGGAGACATTTCGGGTATCAGCGGTGCTTTACGCCGTGAAGAATTATTACATACAACTATTGATGCCATTGCAGATGCTGGATCTATATTGATTGTAAAAATACTTGATATGAGGACCTATTGCGCAAGAACGATACTGTTTCAAATTCTGATTATATTGAGATATACCGCAAGTTAGAGCACTACGGTCGCCTCATACAAAGAATAACAGATTATTTTTGAAATATTCGAGAGGAAAATGTATTAACCAACATGTTGGGATAAATAAAATTGTAGAAATTCCCAGCTTAATTGCAAAATGGCTTGGAAAAGACATGTATAAGAGCTACACAGGTCACTGTTTCAAGAGAAACTCTGTAACTGTTCTGGCCAATGCAGGAGGCAACATTACATCCATAAAACATCACGTTGGCTGGAAATCTGCCTCCGTAGCAGAGGCATATATAGAAGATAGTTTGAATAACAAAATTGAGATTCCTAATAAAATAGTGAATTGTCCATCTTCTTCCAAACAAATTAAAATATCTGACAAAATTGTGGAATCAACTCTTCAAGAAATATCTAACGTTTCTGATCAGCAGCAACGTGGAAAATCTTCGGAAATTTATTTTGGAAGTAATTGCTTGAACTTTACGATCCTTAAAAATGATTTCAGAGGAGATCAAAACTCCATTAGCTTTCACTATCAATAAAAGTTTTGAAACTGGGTGTTTCCCAAACATATTCAAAATCGGGGTTATCAAACCTCTATATAAAAATGGAGAAAAAACAGATATGGTAAACTATAGGCCTTTGTCAATGATTTCAAATATAGCAAAAGTAATGGAAAAAATATTGAAAAAAAGTCTGGTTAATTTCACAAAGTAGAACAAAATATTAGCTGATCAACAATATGGATTTAGAGATGGAAGATCAACAGAATATGCAATTACAAGCTCTTACATCGTATATTAACGAAGCTTTAGACAAAAAAATACCAACAAAGTGCATTTTTGTTGATCTTTCTGAAGCATTCGACACTGTCTGCCACATTAAGCTACTGGAGAAGCTAGAAAATTGCGGTGTTCGAAGAAGAACATACGACATTTCCAAAAGTTACCTAAGAGAACGAAATCAGATAGTAAGTATTGATGACACAATGAGCCATCCTCGAATAGTTACCTTTGGCGTCCCGCAAGGAACCGTCCTAGGACCAATCCTTTTCACAATATTTGAATGAACTCCTTATGCTTGGTACCAAGGGAAAAATTTTGAGTTTTGCGGACGATACCGCCATTCTATATAGAGACACTACGTGGGCTGATCTCAAAACATCAGCAGAAAGAGATTTTATGGAGATTGAGATATGGTTTCGACATAACAAAGTCACTATGAATTTTAAAAAGACCAAATATCTACCCTTCTCGTCGTATACTAACGGACTACCTGTGATGGGAACTTTGAATATAGGAAACAATCTGCATGTTCCAGAAGGCGATTCAATAAAATATTTAGGAATTGTTGTTGATAGGCACCTACGTTGGGACTTGCAAATGTATTGTGAGAAAACTAAGAGGTACGTTGTCTAAATTCAAGCACTTGAGAAATTTTTTGGACGCCAGGTATTTAGAACTGTGTATTTTGCATTAGTTCAATCCCAACTCACATATGGAATAGTTGGATGGGGAGGAGTGAATGACTGCTATTTGAAGAACCTGCTTGTCATACAAAAATGGATTTTGAAAATAATGTTGAATAAAGGAAAAACATACTCCAGCGACAGTGTGTATGAAGAAGCTTCTGTTTTTGATATAAGACAGTTATTTTGCTTGAGTATATTAAACAACATAAAAAAAGGAAATATTCAGCTAGAGCAAGTCACTCACACCCACAACACGAGAAACAAAAAAAACCTTCTGAATGTTCCTCGCTCTACAAAAGCAATTGGACAAAAAAATGCATCGTATCTCGGACCGCGACTCTGTCAGATTTTACCACAAACAATAAAAACTATTAAAAACAAAAAAAAAATCAAAAGTAAAATAAAAGATTGGATTTACGACAAAGGAAGATTGTTCTTTCACACCTAATTATTTAGATTTGGAAACAGTCAAATACAAAAAACACTGTTTCTGAGAAATTAATCACTATTTCAATTAATAGTAGTGTTTTATCAGTGTTTTAAACATTGTTTTAATATGTGTTCATCTTACTGAATTACTTATAATTTAACTTCTTACTAATGTCAACTAGTCATCACTAAACAAGCGGTAAATTTTTTACTGCATCAGTGATTAACCTGTTTATTTGTTAAAATTTTTGTCACAGTTTTGATTTTATGTACAACTGACAAGTAAACATTATTATTATTATTTTTTTTCCATACGGAATGTACGAGTCAGGCCCTGTCTCCGGAGTTCCGATACTACCGGAGGGCGTGCTGGTGTATCATTAACACCAGCAAACACTCCCCACGTCCGTGGGGTGAGTGATTACTGGGTCCGAGAATCATGTGCCCTGAGTAAACGGAGTGAACCAAGAATAACGGCCTTCTGCATTCTTCCGGCTAGGTTTTCTGCTGCATCACGGCATGCCGGTATGATTTTCAGATTTGAGAGCAGCGTGTCCATCATTCCACCAAGGACCTCTATTATCAGATCCACCATCTTGACAGAATGGTTTGGATAAAGCCTGCGGAGTTCAAAGAGAAGATCTCGATATTTAGTCCGTTTTTTCTACTTTTTTCGGACGATGTTCGTTTCGCCAGGAGCCGAAAACTCAATGACGAGAATCGTCCTACTTTGATGGTCGAGGAGGACTACATCAGGCTTATTGGCTTGTATTTGCCTGAGGGTGGGGACTCAATATCCCCCGGAGCATAAGGCAACACCGGTGTGTCGTCTACACCGTACGAGTGTCGTAGATAGTAGTACAACACTCGTAGGGCCGCGTTATGCCTGTGGATATAGGCTGAGACCGCATAAGCTGGACAAGCTGACAGCAAATGCATTATGGTCTCAGCTGCCCCACGACACGCTCTGCATCTAGTGTCAGGGACCTCTATACCCATCACGCGACTACGGTAGACGAGGGTGTTGAAGACACCATCCTGGCAGGCCATTATGAATCCCTCGGTTTCCGACTTCAGCTCACTTGACCTAAGAAAAGCGAAGGTCAGGTTTCTGGAAAAGCCAAGGTCTTCAATGTTCTTGAAGAAGACCCCATGCATTGGCTTATCTCTATGTAGCTGTAAGAGCCTGTCACACTCCGCAGCTTTCACGTGGGCTTTTTGCTGAACGGGTTCCAACTCGGTGACAGAGTTTGGGTTCGTCCGTTCAGTGTCGAATATGAGACCGAGTTCATCGGCTGCACGGGTTGCTGCCTTGAAAAGAAATGCTACAATCCCTGCTGTTTCATGATCACCTACCAAGCAGAGAAGGGAATCTGAACCCCTGATGACTTTACAGGCTCCATTCAGTACCATTCTCCCCGTTGTCTGGGGAAGTATAACCGTGGAACAGACGATTTAGGATGCGAGCTTCTATGAAGATGCATCATTTTGCGAGATTTTACGTCGAGTTGTCGCAGCTCTTCCTGAGTCCATTTCATTACTAGAGTAAAGTAGAATTGGAACGGCAAGCATATTAGTTGCAGCAACTTTGTTCTTCCCCGACAGTTCTGAAGACCAGATCTGTCGGAGTTTGTGCTGATACTTGCTGCGGAGAGAGCTTTTGACAGTAGATACCTCTTGGGTGTGGCGTTGTTCCACCCCTAGGTAGGTATACGTCTCTCGGGCATCCAGATGATGTAGGATGCTAGGTCTATTATTATTATTATTATAATTATTATTCCATTTAATGAAATTGTTTTATGATGAATGATCAATTAAGCAAAAAAAATGACTGTTGAATATAAATCCTTCAAAAAATAATATTTTATCTTAATTTTTTGAATTTTTTTGGCAGTAAAAAAATTCTTCTTTTCACGATGAAAAAAAGTAAACATATACGCATCAAAAGAGATGCAGAACAGTTTTACAAAAAAGTCTTATTTTGACCTGAAAATTACCTCAAAAATTTCATAAAATGATGTTTCAAATCATCAATCTAGTGGTAGGTAAGGTAGTTCTACTAATAATGACATTTTTTTTCAAACAAATATGGTGAACACTATATCGAACACCATAGTGAAAACACTCGGACATATTCAGTAAAACGCTTTATGTTGTCGGGGTCCAAAAGGAAATAGCTATTTTCGATGCGGAAATATCTTGATGTATATATACATTGGTTAAGACATTATTATTTAATTATTTCATATTATGTTGAAAAGATAACTGTAGGGAAATAGTTATAGGTTCTGTTGATAACTGAAGTTAAGTCACTCTGACTTCAGTCAATAGACTCAATTGGACGGTCTCAAAGTTTGGATTCCCACCCGTCTATAGCATCACATCGAAAGATTCGAGCCGGTTGATGGAAAGAAGAAATTTTAGAACAAATTGAAGGCAAAAATAGGCAATCCAAAAACTAATATGAATAAATGTAAACAATCATTGATACCGCTTACTGTACTGTATACTGTACTTGATTCGGTTTTTCATTGTTGTGATCACCGACTTATTCCTGTTAGTTGTCGATTTTTATCTCAATCAGTTCAAAGACTTCCACATGATGCAAGAAGTGTTGAGATACAAGCATTTACTGTCAGCACCTACAGCTTCTGGCGTACACGCAATGGACACTAATTAATTTACATTACAAGCCACCTAATTAAACTAAATCAGTGAACGCCATGATAAATCGACGTCGCGATCTCGCATCGTGTTCATTAATCAATTTTCTTTGTTCGATGAATAACATTTTTTTGATCAAGGTGGCGATGTTTTGTGTTGTGCCGTTTCGAAGGGATTACGATTGTTGGTTTGGCAGTTCAAGTTCGGCTCTAGGTTTTCGGGAACAGAAATGACCTTTGTTCGTTAATTATTTATTTCGGATTTTGTCGAGCGTTTATTTCATTGGAACTAATCTTTCACGGTCAACTATTTCAGAGTAATCTGTTTTTATTTGCATAGCATCCCCCTCCCATCACCTGGATGGAGGTCAAACGTTTGGTACACGGCTGAATTTCCAAATTTTGGTATCTTGATCAGATTTAGTTTTTCCGTGCTAAAGAATATAGTTGTTCGATTGATGATTCATTCATTTGTGAATTGAACATGAAAATGACAAACTTGAAAACCTTCGACAAAAAGACAAAAATAATGTTTGATGGTAGCAAACATTTCGATGACTATGCCAGAACTGTACAACCACTTCAACAGCATGGTGATATTCTGGAGAACATAAGAACGATCTGAAATATTTCTGGATATCTCTAATGTTATTCTCTTATTATCTATTCACATACGACAAGGATGCCCTGATTGGAATGGAATGGTAAATTCAAGAAAAGAGGTTACTGGACGAAAGAATGCAGATATATGAGCAATAGCGAAAGAAAAAATGACGCCAAGAAGAATAATTTGGAAGTAGTTCAAGAAATTTTAATTCCAAAAATACTCATACATTTGGAATAGTAATTTGGCGATTTTCTTTTGCTGAGGTGGAGGGAATCTTTTATAGAGAAATATTGAGTCTCCAAGCGCAATAAATATTGTGAGATTCTTCTTATCTGGTGTACTCACTAAAACCTCCACCTCTGTGTAGGTTCGGTCAGGCTATAGCCTCCGGTGACACTTAGGCCTATTGGCCCATTGTATCTCACCTATGTTGTTATGTCACAGTACCCAATCCAATACTTTTGTGCCTTGTGCGAGTTTGTACAAGTTTCGTATTGGGTAGAAATTGTATAGTTGCTTAGTCTCGATGCGGCTCCTCTTTGTTGTGTCTTGGGCCACCACACCAAAGAAGCATATCTAATGGAAGACATGACCACCGTGCTATACAACCAGTGCAGCATATGTGGTGTTTCTTTCCGAATGTGCGTCTGGCTATCACCAGTGAAGTCACCGCTATTTTGGTTATTTTTTTCCATATACTGGTTCCAGACCAAGATACTTGACTTCCCCCTTTATCTGTATATCCTCCCCTCGAAGTCGCATGGGTCCTAGGCCCTCTGTTTTTCGTGTTCGGATGAATGCTACTATGGTTGCCTTGTTAGGATTGACGTTGAGCCCCTCCAAGTCCGTCCGTTTCGTGACAAGGTCCTGCATGCGATCTCTAACTGTTGTGTTTTGAATTTTCCCTATGCTAAGACCACGATATCGTCAGCATAGCCAAGGGCTCGATGTCCTACTTCGTCCAGTGTTTCCAGTAGCAAATCCGCCATCAGATTTCCCACCTTGTGGGCATCCTCTGGTCGCCCTGGCTAGTACGGTCAACTGTAATACAGATTTTTCTGTGTCTGAGAGCTCTAGTGGTTGAGTTTATAGAACTATTGTCAAAGGCTCCTTCTATTTGGCGAATTGGTCTGCAGTCGATTTTCAAGCACAGGTATTAGGATTCAGGTGACACAGAAAATATGACCTCAAGAAAAATTGTTCGTTGACTTTCAGCTATTTTTGGAACCTCAGCATGTCCATTCATAAAAGTAGTAGGAATTGCAAATATTGATATAAAGTTGAACGGCGGCAATCAAAACTAGAAGAAGCAGCTCATCAATGTTTCTATTTTCAAAAAATATTTTTAAACTTGTTTATGGTGAGTTCAGTACTTGCAAAAGATCTGATTTGATGATCAAAAATGTGAATTTTTGAAAAATAGTATAGTGATTGCAATATTTTGTGAGTTTGTGAGTTAACAATTTGATGAACTGTATCGAATAAATTTCGAAGTTAAGATGCCAGAACACATTTGACGAACGTAAATTAAGAAGGTATCCTGATATTATGGCATGAACGCATTGTTCATCAGGACTTGGACCAGGTAATTCATGAAAAAATGTGGTATACAGACTTCCAGACTTCGCAATGGTGGTTTACAAAGCAAACACAGATTATCTTTCACCAAGAGCAAACACAGTTCGGAAGAAAGAGGCCAGTTAATCGATTTTAATCCATGTGGCTCTTTAGAAGAAAAATCTTTTGGTATATCAAAATATCTTCTCATTTTCAAACACTATTTCACCAACTATAGATTTTTGCACCTCATAAAACACAAAGACGAAGTAACACATAGATTGAAGGAATTCTTGACGATAATGACAAATCATGAATTTCCAGTCGAACAGAAAAGGTAAAGGAATTTTGCAATCATGAAATATGATCACTCCTCAAGAAGTTCGGGATTACTCACCAACGAAGTGTACTTAACACTCTAGAACATATAGGTTTCACAGAAAGAGAAAATATGAACATGGTTAAAATGATAAGAACTGTTTTGCAAACAAGTCAGTTACCGAAAATATTATGAGTTAAAGCGACACATCCTACTATTTATATACTATACAGAACAAGTTCGACTTCAGTCTTTGGAAAAACTCTGTATGAACTTTGGTATACAGGATCTGCCGACTCAAATATTCTCAGTGTATTTGAAGTAGAAATTTCACACTTGTCCCTAAGAAGAAAGAAAATGCCCATAGGGCTCATAGGGTAAAAAAAGAATTATTATTGACTATCTAGAAAACGTGAAAAGTTCTATCGTGTACGGCTTGGTCAAAATGAGATAAACATTTTTCGAAATGTATTCTTAACGGAAACAAAAATCATATTGAAAATCAGGACTTTCAAGACGAATAGATGAAAATTTAGTATTATTACTTTCTGTATCGAACACTGAAGAAGAAAACGAAGGAATGCAGTATGGCAGAAGCTTCGTCAGGAAAAAAATGTAGATGAAATATATGAAAGGCACTGAAGAAAATTTGCCTGAAACCAGCAGAAATATAAACTTCAATCATTAGAAAAAAATGAATCGTGGATCCTCGCCAATTTACCACCATCAAGATAAGCCATTTTGAATAAATGGGCGTATGAAATGAGAAAGAAGCATGAAAAAACGAAATTGTTCAAAGCTAGAGTTATTTACGTTACTAGTCCAGTGAATACATTTTTCAGTATAAGTTGATGTTTCGATTAGCTTAGTCTGAAATTTTGAAATGAGTACTAAAAAAGGTTACCGGACGTGTTAAATTTTATTTTTTAGTCAAATAGATTCAAGAGTTCTCTCTGATTGTATGGTTAGGAGTATCGAGCAGGTGTTGGGAGTTGTTTGATTTCCCTTTCAGAGAAATCGCTCGAAAAGTAACACTATACAGTGTGTACCGCTTTTCATGAATACACCCTAATATCTCAGTTATTAATAATGCGATTTTCTTGAAATTTTGGTGGTGATTATATGTTAGGTAAATAAAGTATTTTGGCATAGTGAACATTTTCATCGGCCATAGGCGTGCGGTGTGGGGGGGTAAAAAAAGCTGTTTTTTGGGAAAAGGATATTAGGGCTCATTTTTGATAACTTTTTTTATTAGAATTAGAATTAGCATCCCCAAAAAGAGCTGATTTGAAGAGAAAAAAAAAATCACTTTTTTCGTCTCGGAATCAGCATCCCCAAAAACCCTTTAATTCATATTTTCAACATCTCAAGAGCTGATTTGAATAAAAAATTATTCAACTCTTTTTTCAATAAGTCCTTGTAAGCAAAATTCAAACCGTCTTTCAAAATAACCATTTAACACGGTATGTGGAAATTTTGGTGTAATGCCCTAATCCTGTTGCGTTTCAAACATCTCTATACTTTGTTTTTCATTGAATTCATTGTCCTCGCAACTGCCCTTACAGTACCAATTGGGTTGTTGATCGCCAGATAATACCCCTTGTGACTTTTTTCTGTGGGGGCATTTGAAGAATAAAGTGTATGCTACTCGGCCGCATAATAGAGAGGAACTTTGCTTTGCAATTAGGCAAGCGTGTCAGGAAATAACTCCCCAAACTTTAAGAAAAGTGAATGTACGTTTGAGAAGAATTGTTGAAAAGTGTATTGTTTCAGAAGGTAGTTATGTTGAAAACACAAGAATCTAAAATAAAGTAATTCGTAATTTTGTTACCACTGTTACAAATAAAGAACTTATTAAAAAAAAGACTTAAAATATTTCTTTTGTTCAAATCAGCTCTTGAAAATATGAATTAAAGGGTTTTTGGGAATGCTGATTCCGAATCTGATAAGAAAAGTTGTCTTAAATAAGTATTAATATTCATTTCTCAAAAAATGCCTTTTTTCTCTCCCCAACTTCGCACGCCAATGGTGAATGAATATGATCACTATGCCAAATGCTTCATTTTTCTAACATAAAATCACCACCAAAATCTCAAGAAAACCGCTAATAACAGATATTCGGGTGCATTGTCGAAAAAAGTGAATTTATTTATTTTTTCTCCTCAAATCAGCTCTTGAGATTTCGAAAATATGGATTGGGGGGTTATTGGGGATGCTGATTCTAATTCTGATAAAAAAAGTTATCTAAAATGAGCCCTAATATTCGCCTATGGCCGATGAAAATGTTCACTATGCCAAAATACTTCATTTACCTAACATATAATCACCACCAAAATTTCAAGAAAATCGCATTATTAATAACTGAGATATTAGGGTGTATTCATGAAAAGCGGGACACACTGTATATAGAACTGAACACTGGTGCTTTCATTTCATGTTTTATTTAACTATTAAGACAGACACCCATGCAATAAGTAACTGATTTCCACATTTCTATTATTATGAGTTATTGAAGACGTTTTTTTCTGCTGTAGTATATTGAATTATGCAATGATATTCTCTGACCCAGTGAGGACTCAAAAAGTGCTACTATGGTGTTTATTTGATATAAATTCAAACCATAGCATATTGCACCCCTTATAACTCATATAACTTATATTTTGTTGTAGAATTTTCTGTTAGACTGAAGATGGATTACGCTGAATCCGAAACATGTATCTTTCTTATGGCACTTGTCGAACAGAAGTTATGGGAATGATTTTGTTAATTTTTCCTATTTAAATTAAATATTGATTTCTACTGTTTTTTTTTCATATTCCCTGTTTCATTTTATGGTAACACTTTGTTTTTATTTTTCCAAGTACTGAAATATTATATATCTCAAAAAGTATAGTACATTTACTTTATGATGGAACGTTGCAAAAACTATTTTAGAACATCGTCATCACCTTTTCAATTCTGTGTGCCTACCAACTAAATTTACGTGAACAACCACTATAAAGGAAGGTGTTGAAAATAAAATCCTCACTAATTTCGGCCATTACGCCCTCGTCCCTTAACTATATCAAGACGGCATAGTTTATAGTGTTCAAGGGAATGACAAGCATGTTCGATTTGATCAGAAACAATTAAGAACCATTTAGTTAGCTGGACAGTTTGTGTCTCGGTTGGGACAGATATCCCTATCTGATGATTGAAATGAGCACCTCTTCGTGCGCTTACCTGTCCTGAGCAGTGGCGGGTATGCAATAATCAAGATTTCTCGAAATCGAATTCACAGTTTATCACAGTTTTTGAGATATGTCCATTTTTCTGAAAAAAATTACGGCTGTAGTAGTTTACGAAAACACGTGTAGCCCGCAAACCGTTCAAAATTAGGAAACCAAATTTATGGAGCAGTTAGCTGGTAGTCCAGGCTAACACCTGATGTCCCATTGACGGTCCCATTTTGTACCATATGGGAGCAGCCGATTTTTGAATGTCGCAATATAAAATTGTCAAAAACTCAATTTTTTCAAATGGCACCTACCATTTCTGGTTTAACCATTCGAAAGAAAATTGAATTTTAGGATGAGTTATTTCAGCTTTCCCTATACCCAAGTTCAACTTCTATCGAGTTATTCAATAAAAATCAAGAAATGCCTTATCTTACAGAAACAAAAGAAAATTGTAATAATTTAATCAAAAATATTGAAAAATTTTGACAGAACTCTAGCGTAAATGTTCAATATGACCACCATTGTTGTTCAAACATTCTATTATTCTACTTTCAATAGATTGCGTAGCACGTCTGGTTTCGTTGGGATCGAGACTGTCAAAAGTCTGTATTATTCTAAGTCTCAACTCATCTATATTGTGAACAGGTGAAAAATAGACCAAATCTTTTACCCTACCCCAAATATAAAAATCTAAAGGGGTAAGATCTGGAGATCTTGCAGGCCAGAGAAAGGGTCCTCGATTTCCCCACCAACGGTGCTCGAACATGGAAGTCAATTTGGTATACACAGTTCGTGTATTGTGCGGTGGTGCCCCTTCCATCTGGTACCATGAACGTGCAGCTCTAGCCAGTGGCAAATTATCAAGAAATGTTTCTATTACGTTTTGAAGAATTTCTACATATCTGTCACTATTCAGATTTTCATCGTACATAAAGTAGCCGTACCTCTTGGTTCATTACCAAACAAGACACATTTATTCCATTGGATTTCCAGAAGCCCAAAAATGTCGATTGCGCCTATTGTAAACTCCCTGCTGACAAAACTTTGCCTCATCAGTCCAAATTATGTTGTCTAAGAATCCGGCGTGCTCTTGTATTTTGAGTAATAAGTCCTCGCAAAAGTTTACTCTACGGGGAAAGTCACCTGGGTGTAGCTTATGGCGGTGTGTAAAATGGTTTGTATTGCAGAGTATGAAAATCCCAATTCCAAAGACGCCGTTTGTATTGAGGATTCAGGATATGCTTGAAAATATCCGAGAATTGTAATTTGATTATCGTCATTGCCAGTTAGTGGTTTGACTCTCGTAACGGGTCTAGCCACCTTCCCAAAATGTATAAAATTAGTTGCCAATCGTGAGAACTTGCCCCGTGTCATCCTAGGTAGGTTTGGATATTTTAAATTAAACTCTCGGACAGTTCGCTGTACAATTTTTTGACACATGCCGTGGATAACAAACAAGTCAAACACAACTTCGTTTGTATGATTTTCCATATTCCAATCAATTTTATTTAAGAATTAGTACGACTCGTTTTTACTTTGACAGAATAGCACCTTCTTGTTTACAGTTGTTTTTTGTTTTCATGGCATACTTGAATAAACACAAAAGCATTCGGCAGGATAAGGCATTTCTTGATTTTTATTGAATAACTCGATAGAGGTGGAACTTGGGTATAGGGAATGCTGAAATAACTCATCCTAAAATTCAATTTTCTTTCGAATGGTTAAAAAAATGGTAGGTGCCATTTTGACAATTTTATATTGTGACATTCAAAAATCGGCTGCGCCCATATGGTACAAAATGGGACCGTCGATGGGACATCAGGTGTTAGCCTGGACTACCAGCTAACTGCTCCATAAATTTGGTTTCCTAATTTTGAACAGTTGCGGGGTACACGTCTTTTCGTAAACTACTAAAGCCGTAATTATTTTGGGAAAAATGGACATATCTTAAAAACTGTGATAGATAAGTAAACATAACTTAGGTTGTCTAAAGTCATAATCAGAAGGCCAATCGAACCATGACAAAAAAATATTAGGTTTCCATATAAAATAAGAAAGTTGGTACCGACTTTTGGTATACCCTGTATAGTTGTTGGACTAAAAACATTTGAGGTAGAACGCACATGATCATTTATGACAGCATACCAAATTTCAAGTTTCTAGTCCAACTACAACTTGAAAAACTTCTAATGCACGGCCTACGTAAATCACGCTGTATATTTTCATTCTACAAGCGTGCGTGATTCATTCGCAGAATTATTCCGTTCGCTGACGTTACTTGAGTGAGATTTTCCTGCATTAGTTCGCTTTAGTAGTTATCAATCTATCCTTATATTGTTATTGCCCCATCAGGATGTCCTATTCTATTCTGTTTAGCGGGGGTGTCAATACACTGTGACCTAGATCGATTGTTTCCCCGTCTGCACGAAGTTCAGGATGTCAGATTACTTCAGATTAGGTGGATCTCCCTCTTCAAACTGTTGTTCTCCGTGGTATCTTATTTTTAGATTTAGCAGGGTAATGCATTCTGAGGCTACGTTGATAGAGGTTCCGTCGTCTTTCCCGCAATATCTGCATTCTTCTCCATCTACTAACCGAAGTTTCTTAACCTTTGGTATTCTGACTTTGTCTTCACTCTTACTGGTGCAGTTGTTTGATCGCATTTTGTTGTAGTGTCATAGTAGTATCTTGGCCTGCCTCATTTCTTGCCTCATTTCTTGTGATTTTATCGTCTTCTTTTTTAAGTTTATCAAATATATCCCAGAGAGCAAGGCAATTTGGTTTTACTTCCGATCAAGTAACACAACCCAGATGAGTAATACTCAAAAAGTACTGAAGGAAACATGTTTCCATAACGTAATCCCTCAAATCATGACATTGTTTCCATGTCGCAATTTTTTAAGGATACAATCAGCACGTCAGCTAGATTTTGATTTCTGTCGGGTATATTGAAATTCATGGCAACGAAAACTGTCTTGGATTCAATTTATAACAATAAGAAACCAATTGAAACGTTCATTATAGCTTGTTGGAAGCATGTAAAATCGATAGTATTTCCATCGCCGAGCGGAGATTCTTCGTTGTCGATATAGTCTGGTCAGTAAGGCAACGCTGCAATTGCTATTTGACAGACCAATAACAAAACATTTTCTGTTTGTTTTCGCATTTGGCTTATTATAGTGTTTTTTCGTGAATAAAGGGCAAATTCTGAGTTAATTTTTGTTCAACTATCGTTAGTTTTTATTATTAAGCAATGGTGAAGCATTGTGGAATGTGTTAAAGACCATTTGAAGCTGGAAATCAAATATGTCATTTTATAGGTAAGCTACCAGTATAGGTACTATCGAGAAAGTGAAACCGAATTGGAAAAGAGTAAAATGAATGAATTATGAAAAAGCAATTACAACAGGTAATCTTTGCAAACTCACAAGTTCTTTTGTGAACCAAGTATGATTATACTTCTGGGAATATCTAACCCCTCCAAGAAATGAATAAAACGTGAAAGTATAATGACTTACTAGTCAATGACATATCGCTGCATACAGTTTTTTTCTTCTTATTCGCCTTCCCGTACGTTTCAAATTGGTTGGCCTTAGTCACTGGGGGCAACCAGCCGAGTGCGGCGTTCCAAGTTTGCGTTCCAAACAAACAGCTAAATTTAAGTTTATTTATCTACCCACTCCCATTCCACTGAGCTACCGAGCAACGCAAGATTTTCATATGAGTCGGTCTTGTAGATGAATGAACTATGGCTTTATATGCCATTTTCGAAGAAGGCAGAGCTTGTGGAGCTTCAAAAGGGTTTTTCGAACATTAAGAAATTCTTTGAATATAGTCGGGATTTGAGGACCCTGCAGAGACTTTTGTTAAATATTATGGTAAGAAGTTTTATCTTATATTTGCATTGTACAGTCCGCTCACTTAAATTGAGTCGTGGATTATTGTGTGAAGTTCCGAGTCTGCAAAAATGAATTAACTTGTTTTTTTCCGTGGGAAATCGGAATCTCTTAAATTTAGTTTTGCTGCTGTTTTTATAACACTTCTTCGGCTTGATAAATGTTTTCTGATGGATAAGAGATCCATATGTCTTATACTCAGAGGATTTTGTGAAGTTTTAGGCCGATATTGAGAGTATTCACGAAGTCACACTGAGCGTAGATTCCTGTGGTATTCCGTTTCCTAGTTCATGGAATTCTGACCAAGTATTTTAGAATAAGTCAGAAAAAAATGTTTTATGCCTTCATATAACTACGTAGAAATTTTTTCAAAAGTTGTCGTTTCCTTTCTAATTTATTGAACTGAACTGAATATTGCTTCATATATTTCCAATGATACCCCCTCGAGGCCGCTACTGGAAACAGATGAAGATCATCTCTTGTTGGGTGGGCTTTGACACAGCCTAGCACTTCGGACCCGTGCAGAGATAAACAAAAACAGAGCGTGTTGTTCGACGTAGACCATATCACTTACCGGGCGTAAAACAGAAGATATTGCATCAACCCCTTCGGTGGACAGAACCGCATTGCATTTATTTCAGAACAGGGCAAAATATTAGCGATTATTCAAAACTTGCCAGCAATAATATCACCTACTTTCAGGGTTATTTTTGTTCTGTGAGGAGGGATTCAATTCAATTGATATAAAGTTGCTCATCTTTACCATTACATCAATCGTACGTGACGACAACACACGAAAAACAATAATTCGTCAAAAATTCCAAATATTTTACCAAAATTCAAGTATAAATGGTGACAAAAACATATGTGTTTTTTATATATTCCTCCGTTAACATTATTATAATAGTAAGGGACTAACCTACCACGATTGAGAATATTCCAGTTGTAAATGATAGTTGTTGTATTCAAAGCATTTTCTAACCACATTACTGAGCTAGATTTGACCAAATCAGGTCGTCCTGATAGAATTCCATACAAAAAAATAATCTGTATGTTGAATCCAAAAGAAAGCCATATAAGTAATAAAAGATTAAGAATTGAATAAGTATCTAAATTGTAAAAAAGAGACGGAAACATTGATTAAAAATGCTCTACGAAATTATTATAAACAAAAAACGTATGGAAACGAGTTAATGAGGTTGTTGCCAGAAATGAAGGAGACAAAATACATAATATAAAAGACGGTAATGAATTAATCAGTGATGGAGAACAAATGGCGAACATATTAAATAATTACTTCATTGATGTACTGAAACATCTAGCCGATAGGATAAATAAACCACATAAATATGTAGAACAACGAACAGTAAGCTGTCAATCGATATTTTTATATCATTTTTATATCCAGCAACTGAAACAGAAATCAAAATTATCATAGGTTAGGAAATGAAAGCTGATAACGCCCCCGGATTTGATGAGAAGTTCTGAAACGCTGAAAAAAATTGTCCATTATAAAAGTCGCCTTATAACAGTGATAATAAATAGTGTACTAGAAACAGGCCATTTTCCAAGTGCCTTCAAACATAGTATTGTTACCTATTCTCAAAGCCCGACATAAATACAATGTAACGATTTACAGACCGATATCCTTGATATTAAGTCTAGCTGAAGTTCTAGAAAAAGTAATGAAAGTCAGAGTCAATACATTCCTTGAAAAAAATTAATTACTCTCCGACTCTCAATTCGGATTCCGGGCACATAAATGTATTCAAGATGCGATACACTCATTAAAAATCACATAGATAGAGAATAATCAGTTAAAAGGCAATTTTCTACATTTTGCAAAGGCGTTCGACACCGTTGACCATTCTATTATTGTGGAAATACTATAAGATAAGGGAATTATAGAGGCCCAGCACATTATTTATTCAAAAGTTATTTAGGAAATCGAGAACATGTTGAAATTAGAATCAAATTGGTCGAAAAGTAGTGTGCCTCAGGGAACTGTGTTGGTTCACCTGCTTTTCACTATTTATTTAAATAACCTGTTTTTACTGAAGAGGGGTGACCAAATAATCGTTTGTGGATTGTCAAAATAATTATTGATAAACTATAATGAAGTGATGCTGCCTTGCTTCTCCAATTCAAATTTTACCTTCATCTTCTTATTTATATTTAAATCTTTCAAATTATTTACGTTTTTTTAATTGTTCTTATACAGTGTCTTTCAAAAGTATCGTAACGGTCTCAAATTTATGAAAATTTCGACAGGGTGGTTTTTGATGATGCTCGATTCAACGGTGATATCAGCAATGTTGCAAAACAACGGTTTTTCAGATATTGAGGGTACCTTAATTTTTTCAAATGGAACACCCTATTTGTTTTCATTGAAATCAATTTAGCGCCGCCTCATTACTTATTACATTATATCACAACATGGCTTTTTCGTTGATCGTTTCAATATTTTCAATACGGTTCAAGAAAAATTCGTGAAATTTTATACATGCTGGTTTTTGAAGATGCCTGATGCAATGGTGATATCAGCAATGTTGTCAATTCAACAGTTTTTCAGATATTGAGAATAACGCATTTTTTTCATATGGAACATTCTATTTATTTTCATTGCATTTAATTCAGCGACGCCTCATTTACTCATTTCTCTAAATATCAGATTTTAAATTAATGTAGTTTGAGCAACCAGCAAATTAAGGAATCTTGAAAAATAAAATATTATGTCAAGCAGCTCTTTTAATCACTCCTCAAATGCTAACTAATACCTTGAGGGAATTTTATGACCGCTTGGGCTATTGTTTAGCAAATGATGGCAAACATTTTGTGCACTTGGTGAGATAGTGTTCAGTTTCCGTTGTTTGATTCAAAACTCTGTTAGAAAAGAATTCAATTATTAAAAAGTTGTTTTTTGACAAAAACAATTTTTTTATGAAATTTTAAGATATTTTCTCGAGCCCTTTTGAAAATATTGGACCATTCGCAGACATTTTAACGAACCATGTTCTCATATTTCAAAAACCATATTAATTCACAACCTGGTATTTGCAGACAAAAGTATCGACGGGGCGCTGAATTGATTACAATGACAATAAATAGGGTTTTCCATTTGGAAAAATTGAGTTACCCTCAATATCTGAAAAACTGTTGATTTGGCAACATTGCCGATATCACCATTGAATCGGGCATCATCAAAAGCCACCCTGTCGAAATATTCCTAAATTTCTCTGGGCCGTGTCTGAAATATGAGACCGTTCCAATACTTTTGAAAGACACTGTATATTTACACATACCAAAAGTGATAAATGTTTATAATGTTTAAAAATTATTTTTGTAAAAATTGTATTACAAGTAGTCATGTACTACTGTGTTACCACGTACCAAGTTGTTAAGACTCTCAACAACTGTGGGGGTTATTTGTAATGTTTATTGTATTTATCGTGTGTTACTTTAGTGTGCTTATTTATTTTTGTCAACACTAAAATTCATATCATATTCATAAAATCATATTCTCGTTCGAGATTTATTTCCTTACGAGGAAATTTAGCAGTACAGTCAGTACGCAAGATATTACAAGATGGCCTGAACTAGGTAAGGAAGGGCTCAGTGTCTCCTTCAGAATATTACCTTAGTAGCATTCATCAGGAAGAGAATATCGAGAAACTGGGTTTCCTCAAACTTCCAGGTAAAAAACTAACGATATCGAGGTAGGTCAATAAGATATTGGGAATTACTGAAGCGTCATGGAAAGACTTGGGAACTCAAACACTAAATTAGTGCACTTCTATAACATGTAGCCTAAGTGTGTGTGAAAAGTCAAAGATTTAGTATAGCTTTGCGGAGATACCTTGACTGCAGTGAATATACTTTCAGGATTAGTTCAATCGGATTGTTCAATAGACAGATTTTTTGAGACGACAAGTTGGCACCGTCAATATGACATGGAATTGCATACCCAAAGAGATACATAATCAGCACGAGGCCTTGAATGCTGCAGCTACATCAAGAATCAAGTTTTTCAGATACATTTTTTGCAAGAACATCTGAAATTGCAACTATCCTTATTGAACATACATATAGTTTGGTAATATTGCAGTTCGTATGCCCATTTTCAGTCATCACCCAAACTGAAAAAATATTGGAAAAAAAGCATAGTGCTGTAGTTAGAGGAGTAATAATATATAAAAGAAATGTTATCGTTCTAAAAGTAAACAAAGAAACATTCAAAGAGAATAGTTTAGACCATAATATTTCTTCGTAGAAAGATAAAGTCTCCAAAATATTTCTGTATTGTTTTGTTATTTTTCCTAATAGGCAAATTCAGAGTGTGCATGAAAAGTTACGGATAAAATTGAACAATTCAAGTCAAGAAGAAATTTCCTCCACCAAACCAGTTTATATATAAAGAAAATAGTATTTATTCTATCTAGTTTTATTTATTTTAAAACAGGAAGTATATCTTAATTAATTTTACAATAGATAATCAAATACATAATCTTTAGATTTAAGGTAATCCGCATAGCATTCGTCTGGGCAGGGCTATTTGAATTTATGAATTTTATTAGCCATAGAGTGTTAAAATATAATTTTATTTTAACAAGATTAACTATTGAAGACAGTGGAACTGAGCTGAATGGTGATTGTATTGTTTTATGGGCCTTGAACTAAAATCCAAAACAATTGTAATGAAATTTTATTGCTGTTTCAAGATATTCCTAGATATGAAGATGAGAATGTGTATACTGCATTTGAGCAGAGAAATGTTATGGCTTTGTTTGGGATAACTAGAATTACAGGATGAGTTCTATTGAAAAAAGTTCATTCGTAAATTGTGAATTTGTCTGTCGGTGTCTTCAATTTCCATAAATATATTATTCATAATTTTTTCATCACAATAAGTTTTTGACTTTCTTTACAAATACAGGGTGTTATGTAAGTACGTGGCCAAACTTTAAAGAGTGATTCTTTGAATGATTCTAAGACTAAAAATGTATATAAACATAGGTCCGGTAATGCTTCGTTTTCAAGATACAGGCTGTCAAAATTTTTAAAAGATATTGTTTTTTTGTGAATATCTTAATAAACCTTTCACCGATTTTATTGAAATTTGGCAGTGTTAATGAGGGCCGTGAAGGACTGATTTAGCCCTAACTATGTCAGTATCATTACCATTGGCGTCCCGGAAGGCACCGTAACAAATAATTTTGACAGAAAAAATGTACGCCACTGATTTTTTTGCAATTTTCAAGATGATGACGGGAAAATAATATGAATGAGAAAATTTGTATGAAGAGTATTAGTAGTTTCTAGAATATTATTCAAATTGATGAAAAGTTATATTGGGAGAGTTTGTCTATAGAGTCACCTCAATACCTCTTTCGAAACGTCTTTCAATTCTCTATACGGCTGCACAATTTCAGACAAACAAATTCATTCAAAACCAAATGGCTGTACAAAATGGTAGAATTCTCATAAGAGGATTATTCCACAACAAAATGATTGTTATTAATAGCCAGTCAGCATATGTGTTGAAACTCACGCCAATCAACTAGCAGTGACATCTGTGATTTTTTGGAAAAACTTGTCAACTTCATCAAGGCAGGAGAGTGCCCTGCATATAGAAATCTTTTTTTATTTCAGCAGATCCTTCCTCTTTATACTTCCAGCTTATGCATGGGTTGCGTCATTCCTGATTCACAGAGAATAGGTGAATATGTCCTAATGTGATGGTGCTAAGACAAACAAGTATAGTTCCAATGAGAGATTTGCATATTTGGGTGCCCCACAGGGATCCGTGTTGGGCTCCATTTTTCTCTCGAAATTAATACTACAGATGTATCAGTTGATAACGATTCGTGCAATTTGAAGTGTCCTTAGCGATGACAAGTAATAATAATAGCCTTGCTCTACTCGCACAGGCTATGTCTTTGGGTATACACTCTACGAGTGTTCAGGAGGGAGATTTACTGTTAGTATCTCTATCATTACAACTATAAGAACCTCAACATCCTAAATTACAACTGTTCAGAAATTATGAACCGCTTATTTCTCAATAATATAATAGAAAGATTGAATATCAGTATTTATAAGTTACTTAGTGATCATCATGGTTAGATACTCATCTTTGAAACTGTTGCCTTTCACAAAAATGGTTTTGACAAAAAAATTATAACCAAACGTGAAACAAGCATAGATAATTCATTGAATTTGAAAAACACTTCATGAAAGCTGAAATATATCAGTCTGTTTAAAAAAGTAGCTCAGATGTTGACAAAGCCTATACACAAGCTTTTTTAGTTTGTTCTCTTACGCTTTAGACACAAATTGTATTTCATCATAAAAATCAAGACCGATGTACAAATTGCAAAGAACGAACACCAGAGGGTGAACAACTGAAGGACTTTCATGGGTTAATTGAAAATAGTGATTACTTCAAGGAATAATTTTTCTTACCCGGAACATGTAACGTGTATCATTTTTAAAACATTTGATATTGTGCATTGTTTCGACTCCATTTAATATTATTTATTACCTATTCTATAATGACAAGACAACAACCAACCATCTCAAAATACCGCTTACGGACCTGAAAAATGATTCAAATTCGAGCGATCTAGCAATAAAGAAGATCTCGAATTCTTTGAAAATTTAGAGTCGTCACACGGGACTCCATGATGCTGTATCAGATTTTGGTATCGTAAAATATTATTATGTTGGCATATAAAGAACACGAGAAACATTGTCACATTCGGGCTTGGAGGATGGAATTTATTTATTAATATCGGCCAAGGCACATGTAATTTTATATAGACACAAATATGTTTGGTGTCTGCCTGAGATTGTGCCCATAAGTTGATGGGGTTGATCTATGATATACAGCATGATTTACGTAGGCCGTGAATTAGAAGTTTTTCAACTTGCAGTTGAACTAGAAACTTGAAATTTGGTATGCTGTCATAATTCATTATGTGCGTTCTACCTCAAAAGTTTTTAGTCCTACAATTAAACAGGGTATGCCAAACGTCGGTACCAACTTTCTTATTTTAAATGGAAACCTAATGTTTTTTTGTCATGGTTCGATTGGCTTTCTGATTATGACTTTAGACAACCTAAGTTATGTTTACTTATATATCACAGTTTTTGAGATATGTCCATTTTTCCCAAAAAAATTACGGCTGTTGTAGTTTACGAAAACACTTGTAGCCCGCAAACCGTTCAAAATTAGGAAACCAAATTTATGGAGCAGTTAGCTGGTAGTCCAGACTAACACCTGATGTCCCATTGACGGTCCCATTTTGTACCATATGGGCGCAGCCGATTTTTGAATGTTGTAATATAAAATTGTCAAAAACTCAATTTTTTCAAATGGCACCTACCATTTTTTTTAACCATTCGAAAGATAATTGAATTTTAGGATGAGTTATTTCATCATTCCCTATACCCACGTTCCACCTCTATCGAGTTATTCAATAAAAATCAAGAAATGCCTCATCCTGCCGAATGCTTTTGTGTTTATTCAAGTATGCCATGAAAGCAAAAAACAACTGTAAACAAGAAGGTGCTATTCTGTCAAAGTAAAAACGAGTCGTGCTAATTCTTAAATAAAATTGATTGGAATATGGAAAATTATACAAACGAAGTTGTGTTTGACTTGTTTGTTATCCACGGCATGTGTCAAAAAATTGTGCAGCGAACTGTCCGAGAGTTTAATTTGAAATATCCAAATTTACCGAGGATGACAAGGGGCAAGCTCTCACGATTGAAAACTAATTTTATACATTTTGGGAAGGTGGCTAGACTCGTTACGAGAGTCAAACCACTAACTGGCAATGACGATAATCAAATTACCATTCTCGGATATTTTCAAGCATATCCTGAATCCTCAATACGAACTGCGTCTTTGGAATTGGGATTTTCATACTCTGCAATACAAACCATTTTACGCCGTCATAAGCTACATCCTTTCAAATTTATACGATTGCAAAAATTACACCCAGGTGACTTTCCCCGTAGAGTAATCTTTTGCGAGGACTTATTACTCAAAATACAAGAGCACGCCGGATTCTTAGACAACATAATTTGGACTGATGAGGCAAAGTTTTGTCAGCAGGGAGTTTACAATAGGCGCAATCGACATTTTTGGGCTTCTGAAAATCCACATATGGTGTTCGGAGTTGAAAATCAAGTACAATTTCAAATAAATGTGTTTTGTTCGGTAATGAACCAAGAGGTACGCTACTTCATGTACGATGAAAATCTGAATAGTGACAGATATGTAGAAATTCTTCAAAACGTAATAGAAACATTTCTTGACAATTTTCCACTGGCTAGAGCTGCACGTTCATGGTACCAGATGGATGCGGCACCACCGCACAATACACGAACTGTTTATACCAAATTGACTTTCATGTTCGAGCACCGTTGGTGAGGAAATCGAGGACCTTTTCTCTGGCCTGCAAGATCTCCAGATCTTACCCCTTTAGATTTTTATATTTGGGGTAGGGTGAAAGATTTGGTCTATTCTTCACCAGTTTTTCAATATAGATGAGTTAAGACTTTTGACAGTCTCGATCCCAACGAAATCAGACGTGCTACGCAATCTATTGAAAGTAGAATAATAGAATGTTTGAACAACAATGGTGGTCATATTGAACATTTACGCTAGAGTTGTGTCAAAATTGTTCAATATTTTTGATTAAATTATTACAATTTTCTTTTGTTTCCATGGCATACACACATAATCATTCTGTAAGATAAGGCATTTCTTGATTTTTATTGAATATCTCCATAAAGGTTGAACTTGGGTATAGGGAAATAACTCATCCTTAAATCCAATTTTCTTTTGAATGGTTAAAAAAGAAATGGTAGGTGCCATTTTGCCATTTGAAATAATTGAGTTTTTGACAATTTTATATTGCGACATTCAAAAATCGGCTGCGCCCATATGGTACAAAATGGGACCGTCGATGGGACACCAGGTGTTAGCCTGGACTACCAGCTATCCGCTCCATAAATTTGGTTTCCTAATTTTGAACGGTTTGCGGGCTACACGTGTTTTCGTAAACTACTACAGCCCTAATTTTTTTCAGAAAAATGGACATATCTCAAAAACTGTGATAGATGAGTAAACATAACTTAGGTTGTCTAAAGTCATAATCAGAAGGCCAATCGAACCATGACAAAAAAACATTAGGTTTCCATTTAAAATAAGAAAGTTGGTACCGATTTTTGGCATACCCTGTATAGTTGTAGGATTAAAAACATTTGAGGTAGAACGCTCATGATCAATTATGACAGCATACCAAATTTCAAGTTTCTAGTCCAACGGCAAGTTCAAAAACTTCTAATGCACGGCCTACGTAAATCACGCTGTATAGGAAGTATCTCGATGACATAAATTTGAGGGGCGTGGAACTTTCAAAAACGTGGCTGGCTTTCCACAACAATCAGACTTTCTAGAGAGTCCAAAAACTGAAGGATCTTTATAGGGGTATAGATTCGTGAGTAGGTGCGAATTAACACAGTCGAATAAATTCATGAATTTTGTGACCTTGAATTTTATTGATAGGTGTAAATAGAAAATTGTCATTTTATAATTGAGCAATAATTTATGAATTTTACGGTAAATTTTGGTAACTTTTGGCCTGTTAAGATACGTGATCGTTGGATATTGACTTCAGAATATAAATTTTTGACGAAAAAATTGATAATCCTTCATTCGCATTAATGTGCATCGCAAAATTTAAGTTCTTGGGTTTACCTATTCGAGTCATTATGTTGGTATTTCTGACAAAAACTAACAATAGAATCGAGTAATAAAACTAAAATAACACCAATATTGTTCAATTTTATCGTCGATTTGATTGGACTTAATGAATTCGTACTAACAAAGTGAAATGAATATGAAGTACCCTTCCCTCCAAGCGTTTCCACCAAGTGGAAAATTGAAGGCAAACATCTGTTAGGAAACAACTCATTCCCTGGCTAATTCCACGACGAACATTGAACTACATTTGACAGATATTTATACAACGTTCTTCCAAGAAGACCCAGTTGCAAGTGCTTGTCTTGTAATTGAACAGAAGATTATGCTTCATTTGGCTGGGAATGACCTACTGCACACATGCATGATGTTTCGAGGATTGCCTCTCATCAGTGACAAGGTCGCACAACATTATAATTGGCCTGTCCCTGCCAAATGAATAACAATCAACCGTTTAACTGATATTTCCCCTCCGAATGAAACTACGACTCACAACTAAGTTGATTTTAGTGCCATCCGCACGGAAAATTCGAAATTTTGTGCCGGAGAGGTATCAACAAACTGAAATGAATACGGAGGTAGCCTTCTCTCCAACCGTTTCTACCAAGTGAAAAAATATTTTTAACACTTTCAAAAAATGTAAATGGGTAAAATTAAATATTTTCTAAAATGTTGAGTTGAGTTATCCTTCTTTCCAACTATTTCCACAGAGTGGAAAATATCTGACAGAATAGAACTACTTCCTTTGCTGAAAATACAATGGATATTGATTTACATAACTTAGATGTTAATCGATTTGCTCAGTTGTCACTAGACAACGCCAAACCAACATTCCAACTCTAAACTCTTTCTTTCATCAATCATGAATATAGAATAGACTACAATATTTTTAATTTTTGCCTTGAACATTCTACAACATGAACCTACTCTTTCTCTCTTTCTCTCTCTTTAACACAAAACTATTTGTTCCATTACCATCTTCACTAGTAGTATAAATGCCAAAATCGACAAAGGTTTAGATATTCGTGTGAAGGAGTAGAGTTTTCTGTATTTTTCTTTGACATGTAGGTACCTAAATGTCCCGAAACTAATATTGCTGCTATCCACCACAAAACCAAGGCATTTGAACTGTTCTACGAACTTAACTTTTCGATATTATTGGTTAGATCAACAGAATTGAGGTTTAATTGTTTCTATTTATGGCATGTAGTCAACATAATTTCTTTGGTTTTTGCTATATTTATTCTCAATTAATTTATATTTAGGTATTCTTGTACTTGTTGTGAACACGAAATAATTTTTGATATAACATCATTCAAACTCTTGTCAGCTATGAACAATAATGTCTAGCCAGCGATGGGTTTATGAAATTACAAGTGTGTTTCGAGCTCAGATCGTTTATATACATCAAGAACAGCAAAGGTCTAAGAAAAATTCCTTGTGGTTCTCCAAATTTAGTATTCATAGTAGTAGTATTGGAAGAGGCATTATCTATTTATGTTATTATTTGTTAAGTTTCCCAAAGTGAGACACTTTCTTTACTACTAATGGCTCACAATTTTCCGATCAATATATTACGGTCAATTGTTTCAACTGTTCTTCTCAGATCTAAGAAAACTGTAACAACATAAAGTCTCCGCTATGAATAAACTGTACCTATTTCGTGATAGTTAATTGAATAACTGATTCACAAGAATGATTCTGATGAAATCCAGATTAAGTAGCAATTTTTTTCAACGAGGGCACTCTTTAGTCTTTATTTGAATTTATGAGCATGAGGAATTACGTAATCGATGTAACATTTTCTGCAATGAGAAATCTGCTTTGAATGAAAATACAGTTGGTGTATTTCTGATTTTGATGGGCGAATAAATAGTTGCAGAGCCGATATGCAAGGTTACTGTACATTTTTTTACTATTACTTTCGTAGATAGCATTGTATTGACATATTAATTTGCCTCTTGCCTTGTGTTTTATGGCTCCAATTCCCATATATTTATTATAATTCGTTTATTATTACTACCTATCTGGATGTATCGTCAAATAAAATGTTCTCAAAATCTTAATCTTGCCAACCAGTCTGCTCCAGGCAATAATTACCATACTATACTTTTTACAACGCAATGAACCCTACCCTATTCATCAGTCTTAAATCCCCAAGCAGTTACTGCCTCAATAAAACAATAATACCAGATTAGGAACTAATTCTCCGAGACACAAAATGACCTGGACGTAGTCATTGTTGTGGTCGAAAACCTTTCAGATAAGCAAATTTTGTCTCAGCCCAGACAGTTGGAGCTGTTCTAATAGCGCATAATTCAGGTGAAAGACCGCCGACTGGGAGTACCTGGAAATTGTCGCAACAGATGAGCTTCAGCTCAAAGTAGGCGAGCGAATTACATTTCATTAAATTCTGCTGCAACTGAGAAGGCGACCAGTTGTCTGATTCCGACTGAAGAGAAAAAATAGTGTTGAGGTGCAAAAGCGAAATGAGACGCAACTATTTGACAGAACAACTACTTCCCTGGATGATGCTACGACGGACATTGAAATACATATAACAGATATGGCAGTGTCCCCCAAAAAAGATATTATTATAATAATTATAAGAGCTACATGTGAATAAGGCTACACTCATGTAGTACAACAAAGAGATCGTTAGAGCAGAAAGAATTGTAGAAAAAGTTTTGTGACGAGGTAATGAACACCACATATTCTGGAATCCACAAATTGCTCATAGTCCGCAAAGCAAGCCAAAAAGGCCAAATGCCTCGTACTGAAATCTAGCTACAGAAATAACAAGGCCAAATAGAATAAGTAAATTTCAACCATACAAATATCCAGGAAAATTGACAGGAAATACTGATTCCATATCTATTTATATTAGAGTCCCACCAAAATGACCATCTCAATTAGCGAATCTGTAGAGAAGATCCTGAAATATAAAAAAAACAATTAGCAGCTATCCATGCATACAAAATCAGCTCAGACCAAATAAAATTACAGAGGGAAGTTTTCAAAAAAGTTAAAGATGAGCTATCTGTGATGCAAAGTAAAGGAGAAAAAGTCAAAATACGGTATAGAAATGATGTTCCCAAGATCGAAAATCTACATGATGAACAAAAAAACGAAGGAACTCAACTTCATTGCTAGCCTACTGTCAAAATGTAGGAGGAGTGTGTACTAAGTAACAGAATCCGAGTCGTTCAATATTATGCAGTATGTACTACATTATAATTTCATTGGAAAGTTGGCAAACAAGTGATATATTGCCATTGGAAATCGATATAAGTTTTTATGTTATTTTCAGATGTGATAGAAGCAAGCTCACCAGTGATAAATCTAGAGGAGGCGGTGTTCTCATAATCATTAAGAAATTATTGAAATGCAAAAAACTTATATGCAACAGCTCAATGTTGAACAGTTATATGAAGGGTTTACATTCCACCACAATCTCCGGAAGTTAAATATTTATCCCACTCTCAATCATTGGAAGAAGTAATTACTAGTTTCCCTTCAGCGTTTTTTTTAAATTTTGTTGATTTCAACGTACTTACCAGTATATAAGTGGAAAAATGATGATTATGGTGTGAAAGTGAACTGCACCCAAGGATCCCATGCTCGGTTAATGTGTGAATATTATGTCTACTTTAACTTTTATCAATTGAATTGTATTCCCAATTGCAGGCATGTATACGTGGATTTGCTATTTTCAAATGTACTGGAAATTAATGTGACCATGTCAATCAATCCATTATTTGCTGCTAGCACGCACCATAATCCATCTGTTTTCAATTCAACCTTGAACACGAAAAAAAAATACTATTATGATTATGAAAATGCGGACTATATGGGGTTGAATAACTATCTTTCAGCTATCAATTGTAATTATTAAACTGTGATGACATAAATGAAGTTACAGAAAGCTTTTACCACGTTGTAAATATGGCAGCAGCTCTATTTGTACCATTGAAACGATTCAAAATATCAAGTATTCCTAGATGATTGTCTGGTGAACTGACACACAGTCGGGCAGAAGATAATAGCTCACAAAATATACAAGAATGTGGAACCCATCAGAATGACTACAACAAATTTGCAGAACTGAGGACCCAATGCAAAATAATTAGTAAATCCTGCTATGAAAATTACATGGCAATCGTTAACTTCAATTTATGGTTAATCCCAAATTACATTAAAAGTTACAGTTTGCCATTAAATATGATCTATGATAATGTAAGGACAAGTAACAGTGAAACAGTAGATCTGTTAACCGACTATTTCTCTACAGTATTCGCCAAGCCAGTATACAATTTACCATTGAATGCGCCTGGCAGTGGTTGTGATTTTTATATTCTGTGTCCAAGTCTATCAGTTGCTCTGGTGTATGATGCAATATCGAAGCTACCCAACAAAAATCAATTGGCCCTGATGGTACACCAAACATATTCCTGAAGAACTGCGTATGTTCAATAGAGATATATTGCAGTTCATAATAACGTCAGGCAGTGATAAAGTTCCTTATTTTGACATATACGTACGCGTAATGTGAATCTGGAATAAGGACAACGTTATTAAAATACTGCCTGCCTTCATTAGAGGACGGTTAAGGCCAGGATTTAGAGTTCCTTTATTTATACTGCCGTGCTAAGCATAAAGGGCGTATCTTACAAATTTGTGAGTATCGAATTTAGGACTGTTTTGGTTTGTCTGCATCGTTTTACACCTATCTTGATAGAATCGAATGTAGTAATTGAAAATTAGCCGATATTATAAGTTTATGAAAAATGTCATATCTGCAAAAATTGAACACAACGTGATAGGAAATCATGATTTTTTCGGAAACATGAAAACTGCAGATACGCCCTTTATGCTTAGCACGGCAGTATAGTTTGGGTGAGATCGTGGAAACAACATAGCTCATGTCTGATAATTATATGATTTTCTCAACACAAATCGATATCGAAACCCCCTTTGGCCATTCTATCATCACAATAATTGTATCGTGGTATAAAATAAATGATGTAGAAAGAAAAATTTGAGAAACTAGATTTTATTTATAGGTTATGAATAACGAACACCTGTGTGAATAAGGGACGAACAGACAAAACTGCAATATATCTGTTTTCAATCACAGAATAGTGCCAGTCACTATTAAAATAAAGTTACCTTTATTACTGGTTGGCGTTATTGCAATAACTCTCTGTTCAATAGCTCATCAACTGTTTCTGTTATTTAAATCTTCACTAGTCATTATAATATTTCCAAAATTATGGAAAAAATAGCTGGATTATTCCCATTCATAAATCTGGTCCTAAAGAGGAAGTAGGAGTGTATTCAAGTCCAAAGACGTTTGACTAATTAATAACAAATCAACATTTTTAATTTTAACTCAATAAAATATTTGACATAGGTACTAACATTTTGCCGAATTATATTATTATGTTGGATGGAAGACAATAATTTCTAGTTCCCGCCTCTTTATAGGGGTGTAAATTTAATTTCCTAGATCAATAAAATACATTATGATTATTATCATCATTATCACCTGACAAGAAAATGTATCTACAAATTTATAGAAACATTTAAAAATTTCTCTCAACAGAAAGTTGATATATCCAAATAACCCAAATTGCATATCTAATTGAAAGTAAGTAGAAAATTTAGAAAATTTTTTGGCATAATTTTTCGTGCAGAAATTGTTCCAAGCACAAGATTTCAAGTGATAGCATGTATGGGATGTAGCAAAAACACTAATTTGATCAGAAATTTCACTAAAAACTCTTGTTATCTTTGAGATTACATGAAGAAAGTATAACACCATATTCAGCAACCGCAGATACTGTATATGGCTTTTTGTATGCGTTTTCAAAAGATTAGTGGATAACATTCAGTGGACGTAACCGCCAAAGGCTCTTCCTGTCGGTATCTTCCTTATGAAATTCCTATTCAATAGGGTGTAGCAAAATGTTGAACTTCAAATCCATTTTTCGTTATTTGATAGGCCTCATCATTTCGTTATTTTAATTAGGTAAATTCGGTCTTCGGTGAAAATCGGTTGTTAAGGTCAATAAACTGGAAAAATATATATTTTTTCTATGATAATCGTTATTTTTCTGAGGGTAAGTTCGCGTTTCCATTCGCAAAGTGAGTTTTTGCATTTCAATAAAAGTTAATGTGTTAAAAAATATGAATATATGAAACATCCTATAGAGATATGAGGTACGTCTGGAGCAGTAACAAATTCCTTTCAGTAAACCATAAAAAAATCATCCAGTTAGTCCGGAGTTGCAACTATACCTTATCTAAGATAAGTTCTCATTAGGAAAAATGATAATCTCTCTGACACTCAGCGGGGCTTCGGTATGTGCTACTGTTTGTGTTCCGGAGTTAATCCATCTGAGCGGGACCCGAATGTAGTCTAATCCCCCTTTTGTTGTCACCTAACTGCCAGTGCTCTGTCACTGCCAGAAAACAATTGTCTAATAAATGGTAGGTAATGTTGCTGCTATCGAACAGATCGAAAAGAGAAGATCCTCATGACCGCAGAGACACTGTCGGATATCTCTTCATTTGGGACTTATCATTTAAGTGACGGTAAATATATTAAGGTACCTAATTGATTGCTCAGGGGGTTTTGCTAGAATATTTCGAAGTTGTTGAAGATCAACAATATTTAAGGAAATTTTGGTATTATATTATTACACTTTTTTTTGTTCAAAGAGAATTTTGCGTAAGGTATTAAAGAAAGTAATAATTAAAAAATCAGTTAGTTTTTTCTTGTTTGTAATGGCCAGAAGTTCTTCAGATGGCTAAGTTGGAAAAAATTGCAATGAAACTTCTTGTCTAAATTAACAATTTGTGCGTCCCAAGAAAGGGTTCTGTCCATACTGATTCCGACATTTGCAATCGTTTATAATTTTGTTTCCATGGCGATTCATCTGATGCATAGACCTCATAGTGTCAATTATATTAGATTAATTTTTTGTGGCATTCAACGTAAGACCTATTCAGGAACCTGCACTAGATAACTGAAATAAGTCTGTGTTAATACTCACAATATTTTCGGGGAACGAAATGTAGATCTGCTAATGATCTGCAATTAGGCGGAAATTGCAATAGATATTCTTGGTCAAAGAGTAAACATTAATGAAAGAAGTAGTGGCCCTATAACGCTTCCTTGGGGAACTCCTGTCTCAGTTTCAAACTAGTCAGTGTAAGAACCATTCACGGTAACTTACATTTGTCTCCCTTTGAGACAAAAGCTGAAGAATGTACTAGAATGTTGGAAAAAACTTAATAATAAACTTAGATAAACTAGTATAACATCGAAGTTAATGGTATCGATGCTTTATAGAGGGGATTGAAAAAATAACGATAATCGTTATATTTGCTATAAATTGCGCGATTTAATCATTCCAGTGCACCTTTCATATAGGCCGTGTGGCAACTTGACACAACGTCAATAATTAATAGTATTTTACAGTGTGGCTGAAGAATATACGAGATCAATATTACCAAAAATAAAATTATTTTCCCTTTATTCTGACTGATTTCAAAAGTCCAACTGGGTAATTTTTCTGATATCTTATAGAACATATATCATATGAATTTGTGCAGAAAATAATGAAATTTTCTATCCCTACTTTTTCTTCGATGGATGAAGATGCTAAAAATACGAATGCTTATGTTTTGAAACATATTTCGAAGTAATTCCTCACAAAACTGCCCTTAAAATTTTTTCTTACTGAGAATAAGTACTCTTACATTGAGGATATAAATAGGGTTTGTAAAAAATTTTAAATATGGGGTTAGTCAGCACTTATTTAGTGCTAGGAATCGCATGTTACCTCGTTAATCCTTGGCTCGCACAAATTTCGACTTCTGAGGACCCTCGTTCGTGGGGGGATGACAGCTGGTTAGCGGAAAAAATAATTTTTAAACAATTTAATTAAAAAAAATACAAAAATTTTACTTACAAGTAAAAATAAGTCTACACTACGAACAAATTCAATACTGTCCCTTACATAGATAAATATAAATATTTTCTCATTGAAATAAAAATTGTTTCTAGTTTCTTCTCTCATACTGTGAAATGGAAATCAAGAAACTGGCAAGTACCCCATCTGAGGAGAGCAAGTCTATCACGGCATTCACCGTTCCAGGAAGGGGGCTGTATCAGTTCCCAGTAATGCCCTTTGGGCTGCATGCCCCCTCAGCTACATTTGCATTGATCCATACTGCTTGTCCTATCTGGATGATATAATCGTGCTGGGGAGTACTTTCGAACAACACCTAGCCAACCTACAAGTCTTCCAACGCCTCCGAGCCGCTGGTAAACGAAAAAAAAACGAAAAAATACCCCCGGAAAAAGAAACCCGAAAAAAAAACCGGAAAAAATACCCCTATATACGATAACAATGGCCAGTACACAAAAAGTAATGAAATTTCAACTGTGTGTCATTTTAAAGAGACTAGACCATATTTGATTCATTTTACAATAAAGAGGGG
The DNA here is from genome assembly GCA_958502065.1 of Chrysolina americana. NCBI lineage: Eukaryota > Metazoa > Arthropoda > Insecta > Coleoptera > Chrysomelidae > Chrysolina > Chrysolina americana. The sequence goes on along the minus strand of OY293419.1, from coordinate 11,958,033 downwards.
TGGAACAACAGATTTTCCAGCCTTGCAAAAAGGCGAATCTCTCACCAGGTTAGTTCGTTCAGGAATAATCGAGTCATAAAAATATAAAGAATCGTCTTTTTTGGTCGTCGATGATGAACATTCTACAGAATAGGTTAAAACTTTTATTGGTATTGAAAAATGAATCAAATATGGTCTAGTTTCTTTAACATGACACACGTTGAAATTTCATTACTTTTTGTGTACTGGCTATTGTTATCGCATATAGGGGTATTTTTTCTTTTTTTTTTTCGGGGGGGTTTTTTCCGTTTTTTTTTTCCCTTTTTTTTTCCTTTTTTCTCCATTTTTTTCCTATATTCGAGCAGCTACCCTGCGACATAACCTCAAGAAGTGTCAGTTTGGAAAAAAGTCATTTTAATACCTCGGATACGTAGTAACACGGACCTAGAGAAAGTGACTTTGATCGTTGAATTGACCGCATCGACCACGGTATGGAGTTTGGGATGCTTTCTGGGGATGGCCCCACTCACCGCCTTCTTAAAAATCACTTTCGCTGGAAGTGGATACCTGAACAAAAAGAGGCCTTCCAAAAGCTTATAGTCTAGTTTTTACGGAATTTGAAAGTGCGGAAACTGGCAAAGTAAAACTTGATTTGAAGCCAAAGTACCTAGCTTATTTCTGTTCTATTTTTTGACCTGCTTCATATGAATTATGAACCGTACAACCGATGAGTCACTATCTACAATTTAGAAGGCATCTGATGTAAGCACTCGTCCTCGCTTATCCTGACTTCGACAAGGCCTTGCAGCCATCTTAACACAGCCCTAGGTCACTTACTTCCGCTGAACGAGCGAAGCAGTGCTGGCTATTGTTTGGGGGATCGAGAAGTTACGACCATACTTAGAAGGATATCACTTTACTGTATTCACCGATCACCAGTCACTTCGTTGGCTCCATTCCATTGAGAGCCCAGATGGACGCCTTGCCTGTTGGAGTATGTTTCTGCAGCAATACGACTTTGACATTGAATATATCAACGGTGGCATGAATAGATGAGCCGATGCTCTGTCCAGAGAGCTCCAAGCAGATTCTGAAAACATCATCGAAGGACTAGCCGCCGTTGAACCGTCAGGAGAATGCTCATGGCAAAAAAGATGGAAGGCAAAGATACAACGGAACCCGGAAGGGTTCCCGAGAGGATCGTCTGCACTGATATTTCTGGGACTCCAATGATTTTACGTATCAGCCGATCTGTGGATGCTTTGTGTCCCGAAGATGGGGAGCATCGACGTACTCAGAGAGATCCATGATGCTTCAACTGCAAGACACATGGGCATTACCAAAACGATCGCTACTATTGGCCTGGAACATTCCGAGATGTCGCCAAGTATGTTCGCAGTTGTAATTCCTGTCATCGATTCAAGTAACCTCGTATGAAGCCGGCCAGCACCCGATCACCTGAGAATGTGTTAGTATCTAGTAGTACTCCTGCCCAGATCACCTAAAGGGAATAGCTTCATGGTAGAAGTTTCCACCATGAAATCAATGAAAATCACATTAATGGAATGGGTGAATATGAACTGGGAAAATAATATCTGCGATGGGAAAATTGAATTTCTTCAGATACAGATTCGAGCGAGTTACGATTTTGCAAGACTTTAAAGAACTCCCCTTCAAGACAGCATAGCATAAGTTGCATTCGCTAGTTGAAAGAATTTCTACCACTCAATATTTCAGTAGGGTCGTGCCCATTTACTATAAATAAAATAAAATATTATACAAGCAAATTTGGCTTTCCTTTAGCAATACATTTCATGAAATCTGTCACACCTTCTGATCCAAATTGGATATATAGACTCAGTTAATATCACATTCAAACAATGGGGAAATATCTTGAATCAACAGCCATTTTTATTGCAAAAGATACATGCACTCACATACAGACGCAATAAAATGCATGAACTTAATTTTTTATGTTCCACAGAAGATAGGAAACGTTTTAGCACCTGCGATACGGCGGTCCAAAGAAAACACTGCAGTTAATGCTTTAGATAAACACACTTTTTTTTAGTTCACACCTGGGAAAATAGTTTAGTGGATGCATGTAGTAGTAAAGTGTCAGAAATTACTCAATCAAACTAACGGTAGGTTTATTATTCACTGTGATTTCAATAATGAAGCTAGTCGTTTCAGGAGATATTCAAAAGATCGGCCTTTCATATGAAGGGCTGAGAAGCCAAGGGATACAAGTAAAATTTTTGATAAAAGTAGTTGCTAAGAACGTTAAATTGTTCGTGGCCAAGAGATACAACTGGGTAGCCATCTGGTGCTGCGATCTAGCGGCAGAAAGATTATCTACTTTGATGGATAGGTATTTCACTGAAAAGCCAAGGGATATAAGTAACTTTGGTTCCGAACTCTTCTGTGTCAGTGCGTTATTGTGAGTTCCCTCGTTTTTTACGTGCACTTTTTCTACATTGAAATCTAGTGAAAACGAACATGTCAGAGGAAAGCATTCCTAGTCTGTTTGGTGGTATTTTTATTATTATTGGATGGCGGGGCTAGCCAGCGGCTGAAATGCAGATGGTTCTGTATAGAAACTTTCTGCACCCCGCTGTCAGGTCTATCTCGTGAGTACTCCGGATCTTTTAATGAACTCCAGGATATTCCTCACAAGGTTTTCCTGCGGGATGATATCTTCTGCACCGTGGTGTCCGAAGATGTCCATCCTCATGCGAGCCAGAGCTTATTATGTGGGAAGCTGTTTCGTCCTCTTCTTCACAAAATCTGCATTGTGTGGACTCTTGATGTATCCCCAACCGTTGTAGGTGTTTTCTCAAATTGCAGTGGCCTGTCATCAGTCCTACCACCTTCCTGGTCTTGGCTTAGTTCAAGAAGGTGTCTTGATAGCCGGTCGGTTGGCCCCATCATCATCTTTTTTCCGTGAGTATTGCCTAAGGTACTCTCACAGATAGATTGATGATGGTTTTTAACCCATTTCTTTGTGTCCTGCTTAATATCCCTAAACGGGATTCCGCAGGCAGGTTCTGGTCCAATGAGAGTTGTTGCTGCTCCCGCTCTTGCTAGGGCATTTGCGCTCTCATTTCCCTGGATCCTCTTATGACCTGGTACCCAGACTAGTTTTACCCTGTTCTGTGCTCCCAGGTCGTTAAGGTTTTGGTGTGCCTCCCAAACCAGTTTGCATGAACGCAGGGCTTTAATCGCCGCCTGACTGTCGGAGAGAATCGTTATGGGTTGGTTTCTAGGACCCCTCCTTAGAATCTCTCTCGTGCAGACTGTTTGGTGGTAAGTAGTATATAGTATTATTTCCTATAATTTATGAAAATTTTATGCACATTATCTGTTCATAATTAAAGAGTAAGGCTATGATAAAGTTTATAGGTTAACCTGAATCAAAATACGCAAAATCTATTGTTGTTTCGCACTGTTTAGTAATGAATATGAATCTGGTGTTTATTTGTTCCAGATAATGGTGATGACGATTCTGATTATTGTCCAGATGCAGATGACGGAGCTTCGACAGAAAATTCTCAACAAGGTAGGCTGGATCTCAATGATTTTATAATGCTATAAATCAACCATGCATCGTTTAGATTGATCTAAAATGTATCATAATGATTATTTGATCTAGTTTCAACATAATACAAGTTGGGAATAATATCTACATGCTAAATAATTTGAATTTCAGATGACGATACCGCTGAACAAGGAACTTCAGAACAGCCTTCAGGGCGCCAGAAACATTCTGGTAGGAAGACATTAAGACGACTCCATCAAAGGAAACGGTTGAAGGCATCAAAATTACTTAAAGAGGGTAAAGGTTACACAGATAGGAAAGGTCGCGTCAAAAAATATTTGGTCAGTGCTGGGGCCTTGGTAATTGGGAATTGCAGTCATCTTATTTGAATTCTGCAATCATTCTAGAAGAGCCATGTAGAAGAAAGGCACATTCCATCCGTGCTAAATCAGTATCTTGTCGATATTACCTAGGAAAAACTAGAGTTTGCGAAGAGTTTTTTTTGAAAACTCTGGATATATCGAACAAGCGAGTTACTAATATCTCACAGAAGAAAAAAGAATCAGACACTGGTATTATACCTAGGGACAAACGAGGTCGCAAAATTCCAGCAAATAAACTGGTGCAGGAAAAAATTGATTTAGTTAAAGAGCACATTGCTCTTTTTCTTAGATATAGTAGTCACCATTCCAGACAACAAGCTCCAAACCGAACATATCTTCAGACTGGTCTTAATCAGAAAATAATGTATGACTTGTACAAACAGTTTTGTGGAGATAGAGGCGAAGAACCTGTTACTCTATCTTATTACAGATTTATATTCAACACCCACTTCAATCTCAGTTTTCATCGCCCCCACACAGACACCTGTAATACTTGTGATGAATTACAGCAAACTATGGATCATGGAGATCTTGATGCCACAAAACAAGCTGCAATCATAGAAAAAGAGCTACATCTTCGAAAAGCACAGAGTGCTAAAGCTGCAATGGATATGGCTAAAGAACAGGCCAAAAATGATTCGACTCATAGAGTAATATACTTTGATCTTCAAAAAATGTTACCTACACCAGTCCTAATATGTTCTAGAGTTTATTACTCCAGACAGCTATGGACCTATAATCTCTGCGTGCATGATATAGGAGCAGGTAATGCCTGCATGTATTTATGGCAGGCGTCAAGGGGCTGTGAAGAAATAACTTCCTGTCTACTGAAATACATAAATTCCTTGCCTTCCACAGTAACTCACTTGACTGCTTTCAGTGACAATAGTGGGGGACTTAATAAAAGTCAGTTTACAGTCAAGTTTTGGTTATATATCGTGAACAAGACTCGAATAACAACAGTAGACCACAAGTTTCTGCTTCCAGAACATTCCTACAACTGCTGTGACCGAGATTTTGGGACCATTGAAAATGCGAAAAAGCACTCGGCTAGAGGTATGTTTGTTCCAGATGATTGGGCAGATGTTATTGTAAGTGACAGGAAATTTATGGTGACTAAAATGTTGGACACTGACTTTGTGACACTCGATGAGATTCAACGGTTTTCTGTGAAGTCAGTTAATGGAATAAGAACAATGCAATGGATGCATTACGAGAAGCAGGAACCTCGGACATTGTTCTATAAAAAAACAGTCAATGAAGAATGGCCTTTCACAACGTATAACATGCGATCATCAAAATTGGTGGGAAGAGGACAAAAAAATTAACTACCTCCTCTGACTCCCAAAAAGGACAGGAAGAAAATAAAAGCAGCAAAGAACAAGGATCTCTTGAATCTCCTACAATTTGTACCTTCTATCCATCACGCATTCTATAAGTCCTTCGACTATATTGGGAAACAAACGAGGCAGAGTGTCATTGAAATAGATGATCCACAGACCAGCCAGCAGCATGACGACGAAGACCCAGAACCTGATGACATTTGTGACACCGATTCTGATGAAATTATCAATTGAATGTTACTTGATTTATTCATATATTTTGTAATATTGTTGTTGTTGTTGTTATATCCGTCAACCAGTTGTACCCCTACATGCACCCCTCAAAAGTCAGAGACTTGTGCGAGCTAGGGGAAGGCGTAGGTAGCCCTTACCTTTTAATACGTGTGATGCCATGCACGAGACCAGTGGCAATGCTGAGATTCGAACTCACGCTCTCTGGCTTATGAGGGCTTATAATACATGTTTTGATTACTTATAGCTTATGTTCTTCAATTTTATTATCTTCTCCATTGGCGGTCAAGGGGTACAAGTGATGCTTGTTACACAAAATTGACGAACAAAAACAAAGTAAAACTTTCTGAATCCCTGACGTGCGATAATATGAGATTTTCAATGGAACTGATAACTTCAAACTCAATTTTCTCATCTAGTGGTTCAAGGTAGTTGTATCCATTGGCTTCTCAGCCCCTCATATATAGTAGAACCAAAACTGTGTAGAGAACAGAACGAGTGTTCATTCTGACGATCGAACACAATAAACAATACCCAAAGAAATTTTGAGGGCAGTGGATCAACTAGACATTTTTTCACAAGAGTCAGTTTCAACTTTGCTGAAGTGATTCAACTTTTCACTTTTTCGACTTTTGGACTTAACATTACCAACTTCTTAATATTTCAATTTCCTTTTACTGACTGAAGACTTTATGACTGATCTTCCTGACTGCTTGGATAATATAGAGTGTGTGCGATTTGAAACCACAACACCCTGTTATTTTGGAAAAATGAAAATTTTAAGCTATAGTACTTGACGACCTCTATTAAAAAACGTTGACACGTTGACAGATATAATCATTCCTAATATTAAGGCCTACTATGCTCTACTAAATGGGTCGAAATTTCGATAGGGACCATTAGGCATTTTTTTTCGAAAAAGTGGATAGCCTATTCGATTTGGGCATATTTTGAACACCTATATTTCAAGTTTCAGCCCAATATCTCATAATAGGGTGTTAGTTTTATGATGACAAATTTCAAAATTTATGCTTTTTTGACTGGCCGCGTATAAAAGTCTACGAACCTTACAGCTCCGGTCAAAAAATAAAAAAGAACACCACTTATAAAATACAGAAATTTGTTTAGTTGAATACATAAAATTTACATAAAATTTCATTGAAGTGTAATGAGAAGATAGCGAGTATGGATCAGCATTATATAATGGTTGTGAATTATTCCGTTATCGGTATTCAGAATCCAAATTTTCAATTTTTTCTTCAGTAATGATTTTGAAGGTTTTTTGAATTTCTTCTGGTAATAAACAGTTTAAGCAAGATGCAAGGTAAGTGAAGCATCTCTGGCCAATTGATTTAATTGCTTCGGGCATGAACAAACACATTGTTTTTTCTTGTTGAATAATTATGGTTCACTAAATGAATATATGTTTCATTTCCAGAAATGAATTGAACAATTGTTTTATAACAGCTCATTATTCTTGAGTCATCCTGTATATTTTGAAATGAATGCGATTTCTGTGGAAGAGCAATTCTGAACCTATTTCAAATTGAAGAAAGTTACAATAATTCTCCAATATACTCTTACCTCTGTGTCATCAATGATGACCTTGAGTTGTGTCAGTAAAAAAAACAAAATATTCAGAATCATAAAGGTAACCATTTTGTGGTGTCAATTTGCGATTTAATTCGGAAGCTGGAATCAAATCATTCGACGAACCGCTGAATGATATCCAACCAACATCCTCATCAAGAAGCAGTTGAATCGGTGATAGAAAAGATTATGGCTTTCACATTGAAAATCAGTCTTGCTAATAGTAGCAGCCTGACCGACGACCGACGTCATTGAGTGCAAACAGATTTATGGCAACGATTTGCAATAGGCTTTGGAAATGCGGCTATGTGGGGCCTAAGCCAAAGGATTATGAGTTTCTTCTGGGTTGTGTTCGAATATATACTCCGCAGTTACTGATAACTATTATAGTAAGATAAACAACACTCATCATATAAATCAACCAATAAGAAAATACTCAATTTTTTCATGATTATATACCGGGTGGCTACGGAAGTATTGCCTACGGAATATCTCAGTTATTGTATGAAGTAGGTTTGTGAAATTGATTCATATTTATGACAAAAACGGTTTCAATACACGAAATATTACCTATTTTCTCGGCTGTAAACATTATCCTTTAGGAGATCAAAGAAATATTTGATTCTAGAAGTACTATACATTTTTACAGAAAGGTTTATCGCTATCAAATGTCAACAAAACAAAAATATTTGAGTATACGCAACCCCTTAAAATGTAGATACTCCAGCCCTAGTGCAGTTCGAAGCTTTCTGCAGAAGAATGGACAGTGCCGAATCTATTCATCTACTCATTCCCCACTCTCAGGCAAATACAAGCCAATAGAGATAGAGAAAGAGAGAGAAAGAGAGAGAGAGATAATATATGTTTATTGTACACAAGAAAAAACCCTTGTTGACAAACACATGTATAAAATTTACAGAAAATGAATGAACATACCGGGTGGCTACGGAAGTATTGCCTACGGAATATCTCAGTTATTGTATGAAGTAGGTTTGTGAAATTTGTAGCGTCGATATAATGACATAAGAGCTAGAATTTGAGCATATTGACATGTCGAAGTTAACTTCCGGTCTGACCGGAAGTAACATCAACTTTCTTATTTTAAATGGAAACCCTATTTTTTTTCTTTTCGCTTTATTCAGCATTCAATTCCCTTTCTAATGACATATCACAAGTTGGTATCTAACCAGAAACTAGATCAGAAAAAAATTATTATTAAAATTCACCGAGTAGGCCGTGGAAGCAAAATGAAAGCTCTAAATTTCACAAACCTACTTCATACAATAACTGAGATATTCCGTAGGCAATACTTCCGTAGCCACCCGGTATAGTCTGTCCATGAAGTAACCCCCCGTTAACTTTTGAACGGATGGATGTTATTGTTCGAGTCAAGTGACACCTCATTCAAAAAGTATTTTATTTCTCTAAATAACATTAAAATTTCAAACGAAAATTTTCCAACACAACGGTACATAACGTTAGAACTTTCATATGAGGATCTTTGACACAGTGAACAAACCGTGATAACTCAGAGGAGAAAATTATAGACTTATATAAATCAAAGCAAAGACTCATGAAATAGTAAGAGTAAGAGTAAGAAATTTTATTCAGGTAATTACATATTTTGTTGATCGGCTATATACACCAAACGATAAACACTTACTGAGAAGGCTGAGCTACCTAAGCAGAGCTTGAATTGCAGTCATCAGCCTTTTATAAACATCCTATTCGTTTCCTGACTTAAAAATATACGATATAATCTTATGAGTGTGAGTTTGTGCATCAATAATAACAAAATAAATAATACTAATAAACATAAATAGATACTGTTCATATTTTTGGAAATAGGCGGGAGAGAGGCGCTGTTGGAGAGAGAGAGAGAGAGCATGGCTGATAAACACAGAACTGCATGGTTGAATTATTTTAAAAGAGTAGAGAGCAATTAACGGTTGTAGAGTATCTATAAACTCTGATGGGAAACTTCGATTACTGATCCAGTTCATAAACAGTTTTCAACAAATCGTAAGTTTGATTAACATATTCTTTCAGCTTTGACTTAAATTTGTGTTTTTAGAGATTGATCTGATATCTACAGGAACCAGGTTTATTAATTTATGATCAATGTACGATATGAATCTCTCAGTACGAGTTAGTCTATAGAGAGGAACATTCGATTTTTGATCAAATTTAGCACAAGTATCATGACTATGGTTTATGTAGGAAGTTGGGTTGTTATGCTTCCAGAAGCAAATGCAACATAACCCAAGCTTCGAAGAGATATGGAAGTTGGTATTACCCTTTACAATCTGTCCAAAGCTGTTTCTCACTGTGTCCTCATTGATAAACTGAACCACACTATGGTGTCAAGGGCATACCACTTGATATATCAGTATACATGAATATTTCCTATTAGGTGCCTCAGGGATCTGTTCTGGGACTTTCTTTATTCGTTATTTACTTGAACGATTTATTTAATTCCATGTTCCCTAATAAATGTGTGGTCTATACTGATGACAGAAAGTCTTTCATTGCGTATTACATTTTCTTTCGAAAATGCACAAAGCTGGTTCAGTGTGAACAATCTGAAATCAAACCATGGTAAAACCCAAGAACTCTTCTACCAACAGCGCAAGTAATGGCAATAGTGTCAAACGTTTTAGGGTTATATTATAGATGACAAACTGACTTAGTCAGCTCATATACAGTGTGACCCACTTGAAAGCGGGACACCTTCCTAAAATTTGCATCTTTTCTCCGATTTCGAAGAATTTTTTTTAAATTGTAGAGCTCAAAAAACTGTACTTTGGGACAGAATATTATTTTATTTTTACAAAAACCAAGGCTAAGAGATAAAATTGAACTTGTGCGCCTTGTCGGAGATATGCTCTTTCGGCAAGAGAAGCTGCCAGAGAATTTCATAACAGACATCTTGATAAACTTCCAGTGAGCAGCATAACGGTAAACCGTATAAATTCTGTTTTTAACGAAAAAGGTTGTGTATCGAGGCATAAGCTCAAAAACAGATCTACATCGTGAGAATAGAAATGGTGTGCGAATATTGCAATATTTTCGTAATAATCCTCATTCAAGCTTGCGAACGGCTAGTTTGAACTTAAATATCCCTAGAGAAAATATCAGAAGAAAAATGAAGAATTAAACCATTCAAGCCAAAGATGTTACACACTCTGGAACCGGAAGATGAAGAAAGACGGTTAGAATTCTGTTTGTGGGCTAAAGGAGAATCTTTGAATGATATAGACTTCTTCCAAAAAATTTTGTTTAGTGATGAAGCTACGTTCACTACGAATGGAGTAGTCTCGTCCCAAAATTCAAGGTACTGGTCTGCGGATAATCCTAATTGGGTTATAAACGCAAAAAGACAATATTCCCATAAAATAAATGTGTGGTGTGGAATAGTCCATAATAAAATTCGCGCTCCATTTTTCTTTGAAAGTAATCTGAATGGAAATGTATTTTTAGACTTTTTGAGAAATGAGTTTTTTGACGCATTACATATCTTACCAGTCCAGGATCGCCTGAATTTGAAGTTTCAATTAGATGGGTCCTCTGTACATAATGCAGTTATTGTAAGAGAATGGCTGAATAACAATTATGGAAATTGATGGAAAGGTCGAAATAGTCCTTACATTGAGTGGCCGCCAAGATCACCGGACCTGACACCCCTAGATTTGTAAAGCAAAAAGTTTTCAAGTTCAGACCGCAGTCAGTAGAAGAACTACGCATCAGAATATCTGCAGTTTGTGCAGAAATTACAACAGAACAACTGAGAAAAGTTATGTTGAATATTAAAAGAAGGTTTGACAAGTGCATTGCAATGAATGGCGGATTGGTTGAAACAACGAGGATTTGATGAACGATCATTCCTGTTTCTGTCTACAATAATTTGTTCAATATTTTTTTCAATTGTTTAATTTGTTGCATGGTTAATTGTTCAGCATGAATATGTTCATTCGTTTATTTAATTTGCCACATAGTTACTCGATATTTATTTTACTTTTCAGTCCATCAGATACTTGAAATAATCCATAATAAAATCGTCTTTGATTCGACGACAGAATTATTATTGAAAATTTTTTGGTGAAATTTGGTACCCCACCATTTGAGAGGGTGCCCAACCAATGGTGATTTGAAATATTCTCTAAAAAAATCGTTAATACGATTTCTTGAATTTTCAACTTAAAAAATATACGCAACAGGCCTTGGTTTTTGTGAAAAGAAAATGATATTCTGTCCCAAATTACAGTTTTCTGAGCTCTACAATAAAAAAAAAGTTCTTCGAAATCGGAGAAAAGATGCAAATTTTAGGAAGGTGTCCCGCTTTCAAGTGGGTCACGCTGTATGTAACAGATTATCACGTGTTTCTACATTCGCTTTTCCACACATCTGAACGTGTATTTTCTTGGGGGTCGGCAATTACGATAACGAACTCTATATGAATATCTAGCTCGTCTATAATCTCTTTCACATCCACCATAAATGAGCAGCATATCAACATACTCACTAGTAGTGAAAAGGGGAGGCATTTTGAATTACCGTCGAACAAATTAATACAGTGTGATACTTTAGAACAAACAATCAATATCACAGCTTACTTGACCGAATGCTTCCATTCGTCCTGCTACTTTTTAATCGAGACTACGAAAAATCATGGAAACATCTTTAGGATTTCAAAGTTTCCTGACTACGTTTTTGAATAAAATATGGAACATTATTATAATTTTTCCTCGTTTCAATCAAAAAATATAGCCAACTACCCAAATACAGTGTGTTTCACTTCTCATGGAAACACCCTCGTATCTTCTGTAATTTTTGAAGAAATATCATGAAATTCTCAGGATCGATAGATACACTAGAGATGAACTTTCTGCACGAAAGGGGTCATCCTACGTGATATACACTGCTCGCCTGCAGCGATGAAACCACCCGTTTTTCCGGAAAGTAATATTAGGGAGTAAAATTCACCCAAAATTCCTTCGGATTCGTGATCAGGATCCCCAATTCACTACTAATTCACTTGTCTCCTGAAAAAATTTCAGTTCTAAAATATTCAATTTTTTTTCAAATACTTCATGGATGATGACCCCTTTCGTGCAGAGAGGTCATCTCTAGTGTATCTATGAGATCCTGGAAATTTCATGGTTCTACGTCAAAAATTACGGAAGATACAGGTGCGTTTCCATGAGAAGTGTAACAAGTTTGAAATTTTTAAGACTGAAAATTTTTCAAAAGACAGGTGTAGTAGCAGTAATTCGGGGATCCTAAACACGAATCCGAAGGAACTTTTGTCCAATTTTGCCCCTTAATATAAGTTTTTGGAAAAATGGGTGGTTCCATCGCTGTTTTCGTGCAGTGTATATCTCGTAGGATGACACCATTTTTGCAGCGAGTTCATTTCTAGTGAATCTATTAATCCTGAAAATTTCATGGCATGAAAAGTGAAACACACTGTATACAGGGTGATCCTAAACTCAAATAATGCTCGTTTCAGACTTTTGCCGCCGTCGTCGGACAAAGAATATTGAAGTACCTGTAGTTCTCAAATTGATCGTTTTAGACTACAAGTGTGAGGGTTTGTTGGACATGTTATATCGGAAGGTACATAGAAATTCCAAAATATATAGGTGGTCCCATTAATAATTTTGAATCTGATATCATGTGACCGAAAACGAAAAGCTCATTGGCTAATATAATATCAAAAAAAGCTACAATAATTGCTTTGATTTACAACCCCAAAGTAACAATTCTCTACTACTCTCAAGTTCCGAGATATTCCCTGTGTTGATAGTGATGGGACACCCTGTAAAACTTTTTGCCGGATGAATTCAAGATTCTGACTTGAAACTGTCCTATAACGGAACTGAAACGGCACAATATCAATCACACATCTCTGTCTTAACAACATAACCTAAATAATGTGTTAATAATTTTTACTATGTTTTTAGTATGTATTGACGTTTTTCTGTTGTTGTTTCAGGTCCTGAAACAGCTATCCAACTGAACAGAAAAAGGAAAAACAGTAAGATTTAAAAAAGAAAAAGGTAATATTTTATATAAAAATTCGTTTAAAATAAAAAAAATCAATGATTTTTACCAAACTACTTCCTATCAATGTTTAACTGACAATTTCCCTCATATTATATAAACCAATCAAATGCCATAATTTTCTCATTTCGAATCAAAGAGAACAGGAATTTTTTGGAAACACAGCCCGTGGTATTTTCAAAACGGTGTTTAGCTTCTAGCTGTGTATACATTTCCATAGTTACGACATTCACGGTAAATATAGAAACGTTAGTTTGACGATTCAATTCTTCAACTGACATTGATTACACAAGATGAACCGTTTTTGCAGTACGCATTTAGTCCATAGTATAATTTATTCGTGAAATTTTCTGATCGAATATTCCTTCAAAATGCAGAATTTTCAAAATACTTTCATGTTGCCAGTCGCTCAAACTGTGTTGTACAAAACACCACTCGATCAAGCTCTCGTGGTGTTTCTAAGCAACACAGTTTTCGTGCCAGCAAGGTGAAAATATTTTTTGAAAATTCAGCATTTTGTCGGGATATTACTACTGACTATATATTTGCATAACAAATAAACCAGCACCGTAAACATTTCCTCATTCCAGTAATCATTTAGATGATTTTCTTTACTGATAAATATGGAGAACGGAAGAATCCCGAAAAATCTACTCTACTCGAATTGAGTATATAAGGCGACACATTTCACTCGAGAGAAGAAGTTTGGAAGTTTTGAAAAAGTTTTTGAAAGATTTAGGTAGTTGATAAGAAATCTTTTTTATTAGTCAGTGTACTAGTTGTAATTTCATAGCGAATTTAATAAAAATAGTTTAGTAGTGTGCTCGGCATATTATTTAGTAATATAGTAACAATATTCTGGATGTGCAACTTTTTGATATGTTCTTTTGGAAATAGACCTTTTGTGGTAATCTTCAAGAAGTCTATTGACCAGCATTGAACCGAATGAAATCATTGCTATGGTTACCCATGATATATTACCGATGGAAATTGTGAGATCAATTTTTGTATGAAAAAGGCATGTCTAGGGTTGATTTGAGGTTGATTTTAGGTGAATTGGTTTGAGGTGAATTGTTTATTTTTTTTATGAAGTTAGTGATTTTCCATTAAAATTTTTTTATCCATATTATCATCAATCCATCCAAGAAGCAATGCACTAAAAATGACATATAGAGTTTCACTATATTTCACGACAAATACCTATCTGCCGCTTATTTTCGGATCTTCAGACTTTGTTCATCGATTTTTCTTTAAGTAATATTGGATGAGGAACATTCGACATTGATCAAATGGAATCATCCACCCTCGTCGTATATATTCGAACGCAGTTCCTGTATGTGCCTTCTAGTTACGAGAAAATTGCGGCTAGTTCACCAGCTACCGGACCGACAGTTGTAAATCACGTGGCAGGCCGTTCTCGCAAAACAAAATAGAATCATCATGACTCCTCTCGTCTGGATGCGCGCATATTTATGGCCCTCTGTCTATTTTAATTTTGCGGCGAACCGCTCGATTATTCGCATTGGCTTTGATTTATTGATGGGTGGAGAAGAATGACTTTCCGACTACATGGGATGTGCTTCTGATGGGTTTCGCTGGGTTTTGTTGCCATGTACGGTTGTCGGTCGGAACAACAGGAATTTTGACGGTTTTATGACGAATTTGAATACTCCTTTAAACCAGTTGCAAACTGTGCTTGCTCATTGTGTTTCGGTGTTGGTAACTGTATGGAAAATTTTCATTTGTTGAACAAGTTTTAGAAGTGAATGATAAATTCCAGGTTGGAAACAGTTTAGAAACATGAAAAAGTCTAAAAGGCATTGCCGACAACAACAACTATAATACTTGTTTGGCAAAAAGACACAGTAAATACAATATTATTTTCATACACCTTAACAATCAGTAGAAATCAAACGAAATGGCAAAGCCTATAAGTCAGAAACTCTTTCTACGGAAGTAGCTATTCCGCAGGGCAGTATTGCCGGCCCTCTATTGCACCTCATCTACTTGAACGACTTATCTAAACCAACCTTTGAAGAAACAACAGTTCAAAACTATTTTTGCAAATGACACAAGTCTGTATAAATGATAATAAATCGTACAGAATTGTACAACAGTACTAAGACTGTTGTAACGCGGAACTTTGGATTCAAAATTCTGAGTTATAACTCGGAATTTGTAAGAATTTTTTTTTAATTTTATGTGTCCCTTCCAGGGCTTCGTAGAAATATTCGTTAAAATTCATTCGAAAACTTTTCGAAACTGTAGAATTACTAGAAATTTTCATATTCAACACCCTGTGCTTCTGCAACGAACGACATTTGAGAAAAAATATATTAGGAAAATTGTATTTATTTTTCGAGGGTAATTTTTCCTTTCAGTTTGACTCCACAGTTTCGGGACACCCTGTACATATACTTCATCGACCTGGCCTCCTATGTCGATGTCTGGGAAGTATCTAATTGCTAAAAATATCCAGTTTTGTTAGGATCGATTTTTAGCCAAGTTGATTTCCACGAATGATTTCTCTTGTATGTTCAAAAATTCGTTTGTGTAAGATCTGTTCCAATATTTTGACGAAGGATGACAAGACACAATAAAGTCCCAAAATTTTCAATCTATTGATTTTCCCACCTTTGAGTATATATCGCGAGCGAAACAATTTATAGAATGAACTATATTACCTACTTATTGGCGATACTGAAGATTCACCTTGTTTATTTTAATTATCCACTCCCGCTCTTGTGGACTAAGGAATTGAAGAAATTTAGTTGAAGACTTTCAATTTTCTCCCAAGAATATACAAATTGTGTATTTGTAATGCTAGTAAATTGAAATTTACTGTTAATGTACCATAATTCCATCCTCAATGTCTTTCACAAATACCCAACAATGACTTAAAACCATGTGACAAAAATATCACCATAGTCTATCACATTATGCCAAAAGCATATGTTCTTTTGATTCCGTCTTTATAGTTCAATATTCACCTCACCAACAAGGATGAGAAAATCAACCAGCATAAAAACTTCCAATACAGTTAACTAACTGATACTGAACAATGTTCCAATATCAGCCTTCCTAGTGTCTTTAAATTTCTTCCATTCCATGCAACAAATCGATAAATACGAGTATGTAGTATTCGCCACCATATCAATATAATATCAACGTAATTCGTACAAAAGAACTGAAAAAAAAAGACGAATCGTCTCCATCGTAATCATTTTGTCATTCTCTATCATATATGTGATCGATCAGTGCAGGCAAATCTCTCACTGATCTAATTATCAAGGAGGTACCGATCTCATAAGGGAAAACACCATTTGTGCAGAGTCCTAGAAAGGATCTATGCGGGATACCGGGTTCGTTACCCACATGGAAATAGTTGACACTGAATATCAACCCTTGTAGAGTTGCTTCGTTCAAAAAAGTCCACAAAGATGCAGTATGGCAGGTTATATTGAGTCGTAAATAGTCGTCCCTAGGAGCCATAGTGATAAGATAGCATTTAGATTCAAAGTAGTGGTCAATGAGAGTTTTGCTAATGATAATCCAAGAGAATTGGGTATTCCGGAGAATATACCAAAGTACTTACGACTTTTCTTTCAGTAAGTGCGGCTTTCTTTGAAAAATATAAATTATTTTGAAAGATTTATTTCTTGTAAGTCAGTTTGAGAATTCCCTTCAATGGAATTTGAGAATCCAACTGAATCTTCAAAACTTATGTTTTTGATTTCAAAGAAATAATAGTGGTCCTAACAGAAATTAATACAAAATTGCTAAGTGAAATAGTGAATGTAAATCTACGATAACTTTTGTCGCTTTCAAAATAATTAAAAACATAAAAAAATGGAATGTTTATTTATATTTTTTTTCGGCTTCATCACAGCTCACAGCCACCTCCGAAAACCAAGAATATGGTGTGGTCCGTTTACCATTCAACGTTTTGCCTCTTTGGCATAAAAGATCAGTACTACCATTTTCGAAAAATATTCTTGATACTAGGTGGAAATATCTTGTAATTTGAATTTGTGAAAAACTGGGAGATGCAGAGCTATAGAAAGTGTATTTCGGAAGAGTATGGAAGGAAAGTACAATCTAAAAATACTTTAGATTCCGAAATTTATAACTCGGTTTATCATTATCCAAATTTCAAAACAATTTACAATTTCTTTACCTCAACCACCAATACAGCCATCAACTCAGGAGATCCAGAAAGACGTTTAAAATGGTATAGATGGTTGACAAATGAAATCTGGCAACGTGACAGAAAATATGCAGTGATGCAAGTCTAAAGTTAGTTACCCTCTACTAATTTTTGAACCGCCCGGTATATCGCCACGAAATTTGGAATGCTCGAATATGGGATAAAAACCTACTTTTTCATGGAAAAATCGCACCCAAATGTTTTGAAATGGCGGCTGAGCGCCATCTTCAGTAATTTTTTTAAATAGAACACCTCGTATATTATTTTATTTTCGAAATCTACTCAACATTCTCAACAGTTTTCTCTAATAAACCTGATCAGGTTCGCAGCGAGGCAGGCACTAAGTAAGTGCTCTGCTGTTTCATCATCTTCAAAACAGAGGCGACATGTCGGGACCTCCGACAGTTTCAGTCTTGTCATGTGATAATTCCAATGACAGTGGCCTGTGAGAAGGCTTGTTAGACATCGCAGGTCATCCCTGCTGGAGTCTAACAGTGTTTTGGTCAAATTCTTCAAAGAATGTATGAATGCCTTGGAATGAGCCAACCCTGGCAGATTTTGCCAGAAGTTTAATACTTTCCTTACTGTCCAGGTGTTCAATGTATATTTGGCAAAACTTGGTGAGATGCCAATGGCAGATTTTGGTCCAATGTACCTACTTGCGACATCTTCTCTTGCAAGCAAGTCTGCCATTTCATTGCCTTCCATACCAGAGTGGCCAGGAATCCAGACCAGAGACAGACTGTTGTGTCTTCCTATTGAGGAAAGTCTTCTCTGGCAGTTTGACACCAGCTTAGACGTTGAACGATACGAGCCAAGTGCTTTCAAAGCCCCTTACTGTCCTAGAAGATAGATCGATGGTGTGAATTTTCGCCTGGAATATTGTCGCATGTAATGCTATATATGGGTTGATATTTCTGTTCTAGGTATACGACTGTATATACCTGCCCCAGAACCTGCTTTTGAACCATCTGTGAACCAACAGTAATCAGCTCTCAGTAGTTCATCATCTTGGAGGACACAGTCGCCTCTCTTCGGAATTAGAACGGTATGAAGCAGGTCAAAATTCATTATAGAGTCATTAAAGCAGAGGTTATTCCCAAAATGCTGTGACTTTCAGTGTCAATCAGCAGTCTGCTACGCTCTGTATAAGTCTGTTGCATGCAATTGGCAATATGCATGATTTTGTAGGTTTTCTATCCAGCCTCTCTCCAGGAAGATATGTGGAGGAGGTACGTCTAGTAGGATTTCCATAG
The DNA here is from genome assembly GCA_958502065.1 of Chrysolina americana. Taxonomy (NCBI): domain Eukaryota; kingdom Metazoa; phylum Arthropoda; class Insecta; order Coleoptera; family Chrysomelidae; genus Chrysolina; species Chrysolina americana. Next base: position 11,939,443 of record OY293419.1, on the reverse strand, counting down.
CTGTTGACGGTGTGGTGCTGATGGTACCAGTGATCGCCAGACAAGCCTGTCTCTGTAAACTTGAGAGCTTCACCTGGGCCGTTTGTTGTGAAGATTTAGACCACCAGGCACTGTGTCTAACAACCATTACATATATCCACTAGATTTGTTTGGGACTTAGGCCTCAAGATTTTCCACAAATCCTCCTACAAGTCCATAAGGACATTCTGGCTTTGTGGAAAACCTTTTTCAAATCAGCGTTCCATATGAGAGTTTTTTATCAAGGGTGACCCCTAGATATTTTACTTCTGCTGCAAATTCAATAACCTTGCCATTAGAAGAAAGTGGAGCTACGTTTTCCAGACTCCGTTTTCTGGTAAAGGTTATGGTCACAGTTTTGCTGGGGTTGACAGATATCTGTTTCCTATGGCACCAACTGTGAACGTCGTCCAACGTTCTTTGGAAGATATTTGGGGATCCCCTCCTCGACGAGGTCCTTGTCAGAATGACAAGGTCGTCTGCCTAAGCCTGAAGCTCCACCCCTCTTCTCTCGAGAACATTGAGCAGGTTGTCCATCAGGAGTGACCATAAAAGGGGGAACAGTACCCCACCTTGTGGGCATGCCCTGGAGACCTTAAACCTAATGACCTCATCTTGAAGAAATGTAGTGGCAATATGGTTCATGAGCACGGCGAAGATCTAGTTTGATAGTTTGTTCTATTGTTTATTCAGTCAAAGATGAACCAATAAAGTTTGGTAGTGCATTATCGAATGCTCTTTCAATATTTGAGAAATATGGCTACCGCAATCTCCTTGTTATTGAGTGATTTGGTGATTTTCTCTACAAGGTATGGGCCGCGATGGCGTGCGGGTTCAGTGCTCGCTCCATAATAAGACAAAGAGCATGAGTTCGAATCTCAGCATTGCCACAGGTCTCGTGCATGGCATCACACGTATTAAAAGGTGAGGGCTACGTCTTCCCCTAGCTCGCACATGTCTCTGATTTTTGAGGGTTGCACATAGGAGTGCAACCGGTTAACGGATATAATAATTTTAACAACAACAATGCTAAATCTGGAGGGCAAGTTTTGAAATATTTCATTAGTGAAATTGCTCATATTTTGGTCAACTCAAGTTTTGAATGAATTTCATTCGAAAATATTTCACAGATATACATAATTCGGATACTCTTTAGCTGTCGAAATGTTCTTTTCACTTGCGAAAGTTTATGTTTTTGGACAAAGTTTGTTGAATAAGTATATAGTTTATTATTAGCAAATTATTAGTGTGGTTTGTTTTGTTGAAGCTTCAGTATGTAGTATCAAATAATGTTGTAGAAATTATGGAGGATGATGTGTTGACGCCAAGAATGGTGCTCCACTCTTGTAGGCAAGGTCCTTTATTCAACCTGAGTGACCGCCTGTTCCCTAAAATGTATATTCTCTCCAAAGCAGCAGCTTGAGAATTCATACATATTTTGGAACCTCAGTTGACAGCTTCTACAAGAATATACGCTTAGTAATAGCCAATAGGCAATGCGCATGGACCAATCAAAACTCTATTTTAGTTGCGCCTGCGTGGTGTGCATTTTAGGTTACGTTGAGGATCATGGTCCTGGTTAGATTAGATCATGTTCCCCTCTCTTTTAATTTTCAAGCCATAAAAGAAGGGAACATAATCTAACCTAACCAAACTAACCTTGCTATCGAAGTTGAATACTTGGGACTACTATACCGCCTTAGCATCGATTCAAATATACCGCCTTGGCCAGGATAGTTCTGATTGGTTCATGCGAATTGCTTATTGGGAAGTGTTGTGGAAAGGAATTTTTGCCTAATTTTCTCAGATGAATCATCAAATTTGACAGATTTCCATTGTCGATCAAATTAAATTCATTTAAGTGAATTTATAAACGTTTTATTCCACTACATACAGCATTTCAATGGTGAACTACAAATAGAAATATTTCACTTATGAATTCAATTTCACTGATATTCAAAACTTGGTCCCCTGTCGTTTTGCTGGTTTGATAGGCTTACTGATGGTTATTCAGGGGTAATGTGCAAAGAGCGTTCCGTCTGATATGTCCGTCCAAGATCCTTTGAAGTCCTTTCAACATGAAGGATGTTAGGCTGATTTGTCGTTCCGATTTGGGGTGTGGGTCTGGGTGGTATATAATTCCACGCCGGACTATCATTTTGCTAACTAAACGATGTTTTTAGTAAAGTATGTAGTTGCGTTCCTTAATGAATTCGATCGATAAGAGACGTAGAATTTAATAAGGATGAACAGTACTGCTTACCTGAAAATTTCGAAGACTACGAATGTGTTTTGTAAATTGACAATCAAAACAAATTAGTTTGCTAAAAGATCATACTTTCATTTTGAATAACACTATTATAAATAGTTTCTCTCACGTTGATGAAAGTCTGTTTGTTCATTTATGTACCCCATGGACATTATAACCGTTTTGTGTACCCCATTTTTACTTAGTTTTGGCCTAATTTTATTGTACTATTGCCAGATCTTATCTATCCCGTAATTTATATTTGAGCTCGCGCTCTGAAAGCTTACCTATGAAATTAATGAGTTTCAAGACCGATTCTGAAATGATAAAGTGCAGTAATTGTATCTTTATTAAGGTATTTTTTCAGAGGAAGAATTTGTTTACGAAAATGCCAAGGCATTATTCGGAATCTTTGTTAGATATTTCTTTTATTAAGACCTCATTTTTTACCCGGACCAACGAGCCAGTTATCGAGTGTCGCAATAAATAACGAGATATACGGGGAACTCAGAAAGCGGCCGGAGTAAATTAATCCTGTTTTTGTTAACAAGAATTTAATTCACAGGTTTATAATAATATCAAAGTACGTCTGTCACTTTTTATAAGTCACATCAACCTTTGAAAATGTGGAAAACTATTCAGCTGCTGATGATGCTTACTTTATTGCAGAAACGTGCGTCCAACAAAATTGAGTATTTTTGGCGGTAGGGTAGAAATCTGTTTATTGAATACATTCACATCAAATATTCATACACTGGGTGACACAGGAGGTATTATTTTCTTAATTGTGCATTGAATTTCATTTCATTGATAAATATCGAGTTGGCTGTGACTCGAATTTGATGATGAAAGAATGCTTGGTTGGTTTTGGAATCAAAAGATCAGTAATTCGCTGACATTATTCCAAATTCATGCATAATCATTGATTTCAGAAAAAAAAACATCCAAAAATAACTCATGATAAAGAAAATACCTCTATATAAACGGATCTGCTTAAATTCGGCTACTGTCTTTCATTGAGCAGTACCATAATCATGTCATATGAAAACAAAGGAAAACATATGGGAAATTGGCTGTCGGTCAAATTGGCTAAAATTGTATTATGTTTCAGTTGTACGGATCCTAAGAAGAATGTGTACGTTTGAATAATTTTGTATGTGTCGTTTCTGAAATATAAGCCCTCAAAGTTCGTAAAAATGTCGTAGTTGGGTGGGATTGACAGAAAAAACGGTTGTAAAGGTTGAAATGAGACAAATTCAGGTTGAAAATATATTTATCAGTACTCGACCAGTTATAGTTTTATTGATGATACTACATTTACTCAAAAATAATCTGTTACTTTTTGTATGAGACGGCCGTAGTGCTCTATACTTGCGGTATATCTCAATATAATCAGAATTTGAAATAGAAAACGTACTTGCGCAATAGGTCTTCGTATCAGGTATTTTAACAATCAATATATATCCAGCATCTTCAATGGCATCAATAGTTATATGTAATAATTCTTCACGGCGACAAGCACCGCTGATACCCAAAATTAGAACAATCTACAATAATTATGGAGACACCACAGAATGTGACGCTCAAAGCTTTTTAAAGAAAATTTTATTTAGTGATAAAGCTAGTTTCACAACAAATGGAGTGGTTTCATCACAAAATATTCGCTATTGGACCACTGAAAATCCTAACTGGGTGATAAACTGTAAAAGGCAGTATTCAGAAAAAGTGAACGTTTGATGTGGAATACTGAATGAAAGGATAATTGGACCATTCTTTTTCGACGGCAACATGAATGGCGCAATTTTCCTACAATTTTTAAGGAATGAATTTTCGGACGCAATAGATGAACTTCCCCTTGCAGAAACAAGAAATTTATATTTTCAGTTAGATGGTTGATCCATACATAATGCGGGAATTGTGAAGAATTGGCTGAATCAAAATTACCCTAATCGTTGGATAGGAAGGGGGAGTACATTAATTGGATGGCCACCAAGATCGCCTGACCTTACTTCACTCGATTTTTTCCTTTGGGGTTATGTTACACAAAAGGTTCACAAATCACGACCAAGGAATCGAGTGGAACTGTGCACCGGAATTCAGCAAGCTTGCGATGCAATTACTCCACAACAATTGAGGAATACTTTAAAAAATATTCGTAAGCGATATGATAAATACATTGAACTGGATGGAAGTTTGGTGGAGGCCACCAGAATATGAATTGCACTCATTTATTTTTCAATTCGGTATCTTTTTGGTTTCTATTTTTACATTGATTGTGAATAAAAGATTGTTTTCCGCTAGTTTGTAGCAATTAGAAAAATGTACTTACAGTTATTTTTTTGTAGATTCATTTGAAATTATTGACACTAAAGTTTGTTGTGATAAACTGATTGATTGATATGGTTCGACATACATATGAAAGGAAATTGATTCTCCCATAAACGTTTCATGAATTTTATTTGAATAATATTTTGTTGAATATTGCCCCTAATCCAGTGGTGTAGTAAGAACGTTGCTAAAATTCCATTGAACAACATATTTTTCAAATTTTATTCCTTTATAACTTTTTTATTACCGAACAGATTTCGATGAAACTGTGATCAGTAATATTTCAAGACATCCTGAATCCAGTGGAGTATACAGAATTTTCATAAAATTCCTGAACATGAATTGGTGGGTTGATTAAACGGCATATTTTTCAAATTTCATTCCTTCATAACTTTTTTATTGATTGACGCATTCCAACGTAATTTACATGTGAATCATTTGAAAATGTCGCAAATCCAGTGGTGTAGTCAGATTTTTTCTAAAAATATCGCTAGTATTTTTTTTAGATTTTTGACCTTGAAAAATAAGATTAGTTGGCCCTGGAAATTGAGATTTATTTATGATATTTGGTGTCCTAATAGACTTTTTGAATATCTACCTAACAAAAAAAAATCATTCCAATCGGTTGAAAAATGTAAGTTTTATAAGGGTGCTTCCATCTTAAATGGGTCACACTGTATACAAAAAAACTGCCTTTCCATTTTTATCTTCGCCCAGTATGAAAAAGGAAAAATAATATTAGAAAATTACAAACCACGAAGTCCATCTCTCTCACTTTTTCACTTTTTTTTCCTTATTCTCTTCTTTCTCTACCTCTCTCGTATCGTCCTTTCCTTTCCTTTCTCTCTTCTACTCTCAATATTGGTCATCGTATTGCTCTTATTGCCAATGTTATCTATAAATTATATACCTCACATGCTATGCTCCTGCTGAGTTAGTTAATTTAGTTTTCATCAAACTTAGGTCCAATCAGAAAGCAAATGACACCACAACACAAGCATACCGATGCTTAGGTGGGTCAACTGTTTTCTGAAGTGGAATCACAAAACCTATTTTTGTAACATACACAATTGTATACCATATCGAATTGTATTTTGTATTTGATTGTATTTGAATGTGAATAAACTACTACTACTAAAAGGAACTGGTGAGTTTATCTCATGAAAAATATTAATATTTTTAATTTATTTCACCTTATTTCAGTCTGAAAAATATAATGCAAATAGTCTATGGACCAAATACTCACAGCTGAAATCAACATTGATTGTTGAAGAAATCATTTATATATCAGCATTCAGTCAACTGATAGCCTTTCTGAAAGTTAATTCAAAAGGATACATTCCTAAAAAGTCAAAGTTGTTGGAAGGTGGACAAGTATTACTTTTCATAAGAAAAGCTCCAGATGATACTTTTCTGCTACATAAAGTTGTTCTGCTAATGGGCGTATTTGGAGGCTTAAGACGTGATGAAATGGTCGAGATGACAATTGATGACATTGAAGACAGAGGAGTCGTTTTACTGATCTAGGTACCAGAAACCAAACCTGCACCTCAAAAAGTTTCACCATTGTTGAAGAAAGCGAAATAAGAGCTTTGAACTTAGTTAAAAAGTACATTGCACTACTACCAAGAAGATGTAAACAAAATAATAAATGCATTGAGTTACCTGTTGGTAAAAATACTATAGGAAGTGTTCCTTCTATCATAGCGAAATACCTTAATTTGGAAATCCCGAAAGGTTACACCGGACATTGTCCATGCCAAGCGTCATCAACGCTTCTTGTTCAAGGTGGTGCTTCCTTTAAAACACTAAAATTACATGGAAAATGGAAGAGTAGTACGGTAGCGGAGAGCTATATTGAAGAAAGTATCTCCTCGAAAAACAAAATTGCTACCATGATGCCCATTTCGTTTCCGAAAAAGAAAATGTTAACGTTCCGAACGAAACCGAATGCACATTGAGGAGTTAATCATCGGTCAACTCACAGAACTTCAAACTTGGTACTAATTTTTCAAAAACATTTGAAAATTGCAATTTCTATTTGAGAGAAAATAATTAGTTCCTTTTTTATGTACAGTTATAAATAAAACTTTTGTCAGTAACTAATTAATTGAACTACAGAAAAAATCATTTTGCGGGCGTTATGATATATAATGCCCTCTATAACGTCCCTGGCGTTATGGGTCTGTTAATAGCAACCATTGCCAAGGTATTATAAAGCAGTAATGGACAAGTGAAAAATAAAAAATATTGAAATTACTACCAATCTTACAAAATTATCATTATATCTGTACCTTATGAACTAAATTTGTTTCATTATCATCATCTTGAATAAATTTATTGATATCATCTCGTGATGAAACTTTATATTTCTTTCCTCGGAATCCGACGCGTTTGTTCCTAATGAGCGGGACCAATTTTGAAAACTTCCTTTCATCAATATTTTCCTTATCATTCAATGTACTTTTCAACATTGAGTAGACTCCTCATAACGTAGGATATTTTATAATTTTTGATTTTTTCTCGCTCAAAATAGCATATAATAAGCACATTTTCAGAAACCTTTTTTACATGTTTCTTGTCTCACCATTCACGAAATTGGTCATATGAAATTGAAGCATCTACGAGCAAACACAGTCAGACAGTCAAACATGCGGCGTGCCAACAAACCGTTTCTATAGTAACGACACAGAGACCACTGGATGCTGTGAAATTGTATCGGAAGTATTGATAACATTGAGGATAACATGTATGGAAAAGAGAAGTATTATTTAGTTATTTCGGACTTATATGTTTGAATACGATTTTATTGAAAACATTGAATAATATTTTCAAGACTACAGTCCTTTAAATGCGATAACTTATCGGGACAAAAAAAACACATGAAGATGTATTGGAAGTATTTATTTTTAATATATTGAAGACAATGTAAATTCACATTTACAGTTGTACAAAAACTGTTGTTTGTATTTCGTGTATAAAATTTGTATTTTCATGGCAAATTTGAGAAAATTTTTGGCATCAACACTGTATGTAACCATAATTTGGATAAAAATAAACTTGTCTTTTTATTTTATTATTGATTGTTTCCCTCTCATTTTCCGACTTTATATGCATATTCAATTTTATATAATATGATCTATCATCCTTGAAATAATAATATATTTTCTTATTTTTTTACGTCTGAACTGTTTTGAAATTTGTCATAATTGAACACTAATATGAATTTTTCAAGGTCTTATAGTTTTTTCTATTGAAATGACTAATTGATCGGAACGTTGTGAAATTTTAATAAGACCTTATCTTATCTCAAATCACATTGTAACAATATACAATTTTTATTGATTGATCAATAAATAAAATTCATTACCGTATTTTTCAGAATTTAATTTCATATATTTGGTATCTCGAATTTTCTATATATTTGCCTTCACTGGATATGAAGGTTTTCATCAAATGACATTGAAATAATGGATACTTTAAAAACTGAAAAGCACGTATTTTTTAAATAATGAAGAATATATTCAAACTATGACCTTCCACAAATCCTATACAACAGGAAGTTCATTCACTTTCACATCCTATACGTAGCCAAATACTCCCTGATATATTTGAGTAGTTTTTTTCAATGTTTTTAGGCACTCACACTGATTGATACACATTTTTCGTTCAGCATAAATATTCTGCTGCTTTGAAAAATACCCGTTAAAAGTATTGTATAATAAACAGTTAGACCTATCTGATTTCTTTCACATTAGCATCAGATTCATCATCCACTTCGACAACAAGATTTCACATATTCACAACATTGCTTTGGATACATCGACAAATAATCCCTATGTAATTTGTCAGCTGTTTCTTTGGGTGCTTACAATTTTGATGGATTGAGTGTGAAAATCGACGATTCCCACCCAGATTATTATAGGGGAGGATTCATCATTCACGAATATTAATGTGTCTAAAGGGTTTTGGTCTGTGATTGATCATAAAGTTATAAGAATGCAAATTAAAATAATTTGAATATTATTAAAATATTCAAGTCAACAATAACAAAGCAAGCAACAAAACAATATAATTATTGTAGCGTGTTCATCAATACAGTTGATCTCTTGTTAGATTTCTTTGATGAAGAATAATCAAATACTGCTAGGACTAAGATTTTAGAAATATATTGGGAATTTAAAGAAAGTCGATGGAGTTTCTGCTATTCAATCTGTATTTTCTGCAACTTCAAGCAATAACGATTTTCCCTTCAAAACATTTTATTATTTAAAAAATGGTAACCTCTAATTCATCATCATCAGGGCATTCAAGAATATTAATGATATTATTTTCCTTCTCACGAAATTTACTGTACTCAACATGTATCTATCCTTAAACATCCCCTACTTTCAGATAGCATAACGGTTATAACAGGATCATGGTATCTCCGTTAGTTTCAAAGGTAATTGATTGAAATTTGAGATATCACATATAAATAATTAGCGGCACTTTTTAACTGCCTGTTTCACCGGAAGAGATACCAACTTCTGATTTTTTAATGGAACACCCTGTATATTATAACAGTTTTGAAATATGCAAAATTTTCTGAATCCATTGATTTCACATAAATGACATTTCAAATTTTTGATACTTTTATGTTTAGTTTTACTAAGTGTGCCATGGTTGTTCCGATTTATTTCAATTGACTCGTCTAATGCTAGAAAAATCGAAATCCCATCAAAAAGACTAAATTGCATTTTCAAATGGAACCATATTAGTATCGTGTTACCATTTATCAGTACTATCAATAAGGAATTTATTCATACCGGGCAATGAAATGTGCGATAAATACAATAAAAATTACAGCTAAAAAAATAAGAAAATACAATTATTTTGTTTAATGCTACACTAAGGTGGCTTTGAAATACAAAAAATTAACACAAAACATTACAATAGTTTGAAATAATGTCCAGTAACGTCAATGCACTTCTGAACTCACATATCTTTTCCTTGAAGAACGTAGTTAAGATTGCTGGGCCGTTATACTATTAATTGCGCGTTTTACTCGCAACTCCAGGTCTTCGCGGGTTGTAACGGCGGGTGCATAGACAATGTTCTTTAAATGGCCTCAGAGGAAGGAATCAAGATGTGTCAAATCAGGTGACCTTGGAGGCCATCGAACAGGACCATTCGTCGAATTTTTTTTTTCGTATGCCTCGTGAAGGTAATCAATTACTATTTTTGAACTATGGGGAAGAGCTCCATCTTGTTGGAAATACATTCCCTGTAGTAAATGAACAGCTTAATTACCTGTTCATTTACTACAGGGAACCAGTCCTCAATTTCATTTTGCAGAAATCCTAAGTATCTATCTCCAGTCAAGGGTCCTTCAATGTACCAATGATTCTACGACTGAGTATTCCAAGCCAAACATTGAAACCGAATCGCACTTGAAAGTTGCCCTCCAGCAATAAATTTTGATTTTCGTGTGACTAATACCTTGTATTTTGTCGGTTAAATAATCCCATATTTATAAACCTAGGCTCGTCTGAGAATAAAATCCTTCCCAAATAAGCATTGTTTGGCTGCACATTTCAATTGCAAGATCCAATTGCAATATTCTATCCAAGGTTCATAATCATTTTCATACAGGTGCTGGTGCAATTGATATTTGAAAGATTTATAATTATGTTTATGCAAGATTAGGCTTACCGTTTGGTGACTAATTTCCAATTCAAAGCCAAATTGCCTTAAAGAAACAATGCCATGAAAGAGTTGTTCGTGTAAGAATTTAATAAAATTGCAAAGCGCTTTCGGCTATTAGGCCATCATCGGTGCTATACCTGCTTACTTACTTAATCGTGGAAAAATACGGTTGAGAAATTTTGAATTACTTACTCGTCAGGTATTTATACAGGAGCAATACTTATAAAAAGTCACCAAAACCATGGTTAACATTGGTTTCAATCGGACGCACATACTTGTCAAAATTACGTATTTAATATATATATACAGGCCGTTTCTTTTATCATGTGGTAACATTGCTATATTCTAAACCGTAATAGACACAAAGACGATTAAATGGGAAAAAGTTAACTATTGTGGTGAGCAGTAAATTGGTCATAGAAAATTTACAGGGATTCTTGCAATTCCCAACTTATACAGGGAAAACTGAAAATGCTGTTTTCGGTTTTTAACGTTTAATTTAAAATTTATCATTACGTAGTTCTAGTACATTTTGAATACAATAAAACTTTAATTTTTTTATATTTTCTGAAATAACCATTCTATTTGTAAAAAAATGAAAACAGCATTTTTAGTTTTCCCTGTATAAGTCGGGAAGGGCGAGAGTCCCCGTAGATTTTCTCTGACCAATCTACTGCTCACCACAATAGTTACATTTTTTCCCATTTAATCGTCTTTGTATCTATTACGGTTTAGAATATAGCAATGTTACCACATGATAAAAGAAACGGCCTGTATATATACCAATTTAAGGGAATTTATTTAAAATTTCCGTTTTTTTCGCATTTTTCCAGGCAATGCAGAGCCTACTCGTGTTGAACCATCAACACGAGAAACCGGTAAGGATAAAAATGTTTGAAATTTTACATGTGAAATTGAAAGCTGACAGATGAAATGTGGTGACATTGACATAAGGCCCATGTCCAATGAGATATGACAATGTTTCGTGACTACTGAATGTGAAAGTTCACATAGTGAACAAAGAACAATAAATTTAGAAAATATGTGTTGAAATGATGTACTATTTTAGTCTTCTATGTAAAGGAATATATGATCTGTTTAATTGAACTTGTGTGTTTGAACATCGGTTGTGGCATTGTAATTCTTTGTCGATTTGTAGATCTTCAAGAAAATCTAGTCTATTGAAATTCTTTGAGTTGACTTGTTTCAAAATTTGTGAATTGCGATTTGGACTAAAGTTATGTTTACTGAATTCAATATGGTGGCCAAATGCCGAGTTTCCAGATTTATTCAGATGTTCGTTTATACGAACTTTCAAAGGTCAACAGGTTCGTCCTATGTAAGAAGATTCACAATCATTACAATTAAGTTTATAAATCCCACTTTTTGATAATTTGTTAATTTTGTCCTTTGAATTTACTAAATGTTTACTTAAATTATTGTACTTTTAAAAGAAATTTTTATGCAACCAGAGACTTTTTGAGAAATATTTTCATTTATAAACAGTAGAGATAAAAATCTAGAAGGATTTTGTTCTATTGGAAAGGTTACATTTTGTTCTCTTTTATTTTTGACTTTTTGAATTAAATTTTGGATAATGGTAGAGTTGTAGTTATTATTGTATGCGATTTGTTTGATAATGTTCAACTCTTTATTATGGAATGTTAAGAAGTCTATGAACGTAGCAATGAAAAGCCGCCATTTTATGCTGATGTGGGTGATTGGAGAGAGCTGATATAACGTGATCTGTTTGAGTTGGTTTTCTATAAATGCTAAATTCCAAATTGTCAGTTTTAAGAACTTCACCTTAAAAAACAGTCTTATTAACTTCTATTCGAGCTAAAACATTAATTTCCGTTCCTTTGTCCTTTGTCCGTTTTCTTCGGGATCATGATTAGGCTCTAAATTAGAACAAAATGATTGTATTTTCTTATTTTCTTTCAGCTGTAATTTTGATTGTATTTATCGCACATTTTATTACCAGGTATGAATAAATTCTTTATCAATAGTACTAATAAATGGTACCACGGTACCAACATGGTTCCATTTGAAATAATTAAGTTCTACTCCATAGTCTATTACGATGAACTTTATTTTCCCATTAAAATACTCAATTTAGTGTTTTGGACTAGATTTCGATTATTCCAGAATTAGACGGGTCACACTCAAATGGAAAACTAGAAATTGAATTATCAAAAATTTTGTCCTTTGAAATATTTCTTATGTGATATCATTGGATTCAGAAAATCATGCATGTAATGTAATAATATGCAGGATATTTCATTTGGAAATCGGAAGTTGGCAAAACCGGAAGTGAAAAAGAAAATCCTTTGTAGGTCGAAAGTGCCGCTCATTATGTTTATGATATATCCCAAATTTCAATCAATTACCCTTTGAACTAATGGAGATACAGGGGGTGTAACTTGATCCTGTTTCACCCGGTATGAAAACGAGACAAATTTATATTTCTCAGCCAGACTTGAAACCTTCATATCTGCATAAAACGCGGTGAATTAAGTTTTCACAATTACCCAAGAGCTCTTTCTTGTCGAAGCAAACTTTTGTCTTTTCTATGAGAATTTAGTTGCTAGGCAATTTAACGAAAGAAAGAATTATCAGTCCGAAGGACAATATATTTTTCTGAATTTTATAGAAACTGCTTTTGAAAACCTCCTTGCCCATAGTTTTCCCGTTTTTTCATAATTTGAACACATATTTTCTTCTTTGGTATTTACAACCAGCCATTTACTGCCAGCCAGTCTTTGATTTCCTCCTGGCGTTGTTTTTGAAATACGTGTCCATTGTTATTTGTTTCTTTTTCAAAATGGATTATCTTACAATTAGATGCATCTCCACCTCCCCAGGCTAATTCACTGGCAGCAATGTGGTCAAATTTTCTTTGAAGCCCTTCAGGCCTTTCTTCATTCCAAGAACATTTCTTGTTTCGTGAGTGCTTAAAAGTCGCCTTGCTTACTTCTGGAATTTATTCTAAAATTTTGCGTTTTGTGTAAATTGTATATCACTGAACGAATTAAAAACTCGCTTATAATCATCAAAGTACTTCTCATGTAGGTAACATTTTTGCTGTAGTGTTATCTGGACTATCTTTGATATGCTAAATGCCCAGTCGCATAAAATTAAAACTAACTCTTCTTTGGACGTTTCTTTTACTATTTTACATTTTTTTCCCTACAAAACATCGTGAATTCTAGCCAAAATTGATGAAGCGGAATTTACAGCTTTCCGCAACACATTGTTGCGGATCTGATTTTCAATTTCTTCATTTAAAGATTCTCCTAATCGAGACGTTTTCATAACACTTTGGCAATTTGAAAATGGAGTGAATTGAGAATGGTACATATAGAACCGCATAACATATCCATTTCGAAAAAGTAGATCATCTGATGCTGTAGTAGATTGCAAAATCAGATTTATCAACTAGACAATGACAGTTTCCTTCACATAAATTCACCCATTTTGTCCTTTTGCTTGTCACAAAGGACTAACATATGTACCTTTCTGGGGGAAATAAACTTCTACGAACATATACATCAACTATTCAACATTTTTGATAAAATCTCAAAATTCTTTGCCGCGAAATCCAACAGTGAATCAGATCCCCTGAACGTTTCGATACAATAAACTATCCAAACATAACCAACGCTGAAAGGCAAAAGTTAACACGAATGTGCTCTCAGATAAAATCTACCCTAAATTTAAAGCCATGACTGGCAAATAAATGAGCCCTCGACATTCCTTTGAATTCTTGGATGGAACGTCTACACACAGAAAAATGTGTTCTGGTATAGTGGAATTGAATGGAAGATGGTGAACGTACTCGTATTTGGAATTGAGAATTTGTTATAACAAAATTCCCCACTTCAAAACGAAACTATCAATGAGGGAAGAACAACCAACTCTTCGGAGGGGAAGGGGCAGGGGTGATATTGGAATTTGTTGGATCATTTATTTTTACAGCGGCAAGAGCTATCTGGAGAACTCACTGAATAAGAATTCTGCACTGATCAGTTTTACACAGTACTGTTGACTGCTTGCAAAATGTTCCAGATGAAGATATCGTTGAACAGGTTCTACCTTGCAATTCTGAATGATTTGGTAGGAAACACTATTTGAACAGAGCTGATCTAGCTGGCCATGACAAATCATTTTGAAAATGAGGTTTTATCTAACAATAAGAATGTTTTTCTGTTTTTTCAAGTTGCAAAATTTTTTTGTGCAGCTTCATACTTCCACCCAGTTATATTCTTCTACATTGATAACTGGTGTCTTGAAGGTTACCAACATTTTGTTGGGACATCCAGATAGTTCTGAATGTTTGGGGTACTTACAGGGTACATTGCCCCATCAGAAGATGAATTTTTATACTTTTCTCAACCATTTTTCTATTTATGAATGTTTCTATTGGAAAGGGTTATGTTCATGAAAAAGTCAGCGAATGATTTCTTCACTGAATTCTCTGGTAGTAAATAAAAAAAAACATTTCAGGTACTATTTTCATTCAACGAATGTAACCCGAATGAATTAGCCAGGGTATAATTTGCTCAATGTTCAGTAGTGAAATGCTGAGGTTGAAAATTATTTTACATCCTATTCGATGGGAAGTGTTTTTGCTAATTTTGCTTCCCTTTTCATCATCGTGTTTCTGAAAAGTGGAATTTATAGTACCCCGGAATACTTCTGATAATGGAATTACTATTGGATACGATACATTTTTCTCCGTGTGGAAGACAGAGATGACAATAACGTATAGAGTGTCCTCAAACATCAACTTTTACGCAATAAAAAGACATTGTCGTGAAGAAGTGAAGATGACAGTTGGAGTCTGAATATACACTTTTAATGTTTGTTAAAAATGGACAGGTTATCATTAGTGCTGAAGATGAAATTAATGATAATAATAAACCTGCTTATGCCTACTCAACACAACAATTTAAACATTATAGTGGAACTAATTTCGGAATTTGAATATTAGAATGATGAAAGAATTACTGCCAATGTCGAATAATTATTTTCCTCAGGAACTCATTAAATCTTCCCTGATAATAATTTTTTCATCTCATTCAGTCTGTTTACTGCCTTGATGAATGAGATTCAGATCTATCTGAATACCGAACTTTTCATGATTTCTTTTTTGATTTGCAACACATCTATTGTCGACGTTTCGACTCTTGTAGAGTAATCCCCAAGACAAACAACTGAAATAGTAAAATAACAAACAACATGAAGTTTGTACCCCTTGAGCAACTTTCCACAAATTGACGTCAGATGTCATTCAAAGTCACATGAGGGGAAGTAGTTATTTCCTGTCAGATATTCGCATCAACTTTTCAATTTGTGAGAATGTTTGCAGATAATTAAGGGTACATCGACTTTATCAGAATTATTCGCCTCATTTATTTGAACTCTCCTGCACAGTATAGAGAATAGTATCGAACAAAATTATAGAGTTATTGAAAAAAACAAAGAATATTTCTAGATGAAAAAGTACAAAATGAGAACAAACAAAAGGATGTAATTGAAGAAAATGTAACCATAAACGAACTGCAAGAAAAAATACGGGAATTAAAGAATGGAAACAGCAATACCAATATATGAGCTAGAAACGATCATAGACATATTTTTCATGTGTGTCCACTTATGGTGATATACAAGGATATATTGAAAAATTCTTAGCCTACTGTAGAACCGAACAAAATTTCAATGTCAAAATATTTTATTACCCAACATATTTTCCTCTTAATTGGATACATTTATAACAGCGAACCTGCAACGTCTCTAGACCTTTCGAAAAAAATGTTTCTTCTTGCTTTGCAAACCAGAATTCCACAGCTTTTATTACCTCCTCGTTGGAAGAAAATTTACGATTTTTTAAACTTTTTTTTAGTTTAGGAAAGAGATGATAGTCGGACGGAGCCAAATCTGGTGAGTAAGGGGGGTGTTCTAGTAATTCAAACCCTAAATCACGAATTTTTTGCATGGCAACATGAGATTTGTGTGCAGGGGCGTTGTCCTGCAAAAACAAAACACCTTTGGATAGCATCTTTTCTCTTTAATTTTTTCCCGTAGAGTGGTTAGTAATGTCGAATAGTAATCTCCAGTTCTACCCTTATCCAAAGAATCAATCATGATTACTCCATGGCAATCCCAATAAACTGAAGCAAGAACTTTTCCAGCCGATTTTTGGACACGGAACTTCTTAGGTCTTGGAGAACTGGAGTGTCACCATTCCATCGATTGTTGCTTCGTTTCTGGATCGTAGAAATGTACCCAAGTCTCATCCATAGTAACAATTCGGTTTGAGAAGTCTACATCGATTTCAAATCGAGCCCAGATCGAACACGATGCTACTACCCTTGCAAGCTTTTGGTCAACATTCAAACATTTGGGGATCCATTTTGCAGCAATTTTCAATGTCCAAATTGACGTGAACTATATGATGAAGCGTTCGTATGAATATTCAGTGCTTCAGATATCCGTTTTAGCCCAATTCGACGGTCTGTTAAAATCATGTCATGAACTGCATCGATATTTTCGGGGACTGACACAGAAACTGGCATTCCCGATCGGTCATCATCTTCAATGGAAAATTCACCTCTTCTGTGCAGTCCAATTTTTCACAGTCGCATATGAAAGACATTGATCACCAAGGGTATTAAGCATATCTTCGTAAATCTGCTTACCTCTTAACCCTTTTAAATACAGGTACTTGATGATGGCTCGATACTCTAATTTTTCGATTTTCACAATTTCTGTACACATTTTTTTCTTTTAATTTATTGCGTAACTCTGGTTTACTTTTTTGACGTCTAACTTTACACTGACACTTCTAATAAGTTATTGTTCGTTGCTATGGTCACGCAATATTTTGGTTATGCAGGGAACTGATCTAGGCTAACTAGTTATCAATACATCCTCGTATTTTGAAAGGGCACAATCAAGGTTGTAATCAAAAACATGCTCTGTCCATCTATATAGAGAGAATCAGCAGGCGATACGCAGACCTACCCCCTCACAGCAAAAACATTCTACATGAATACGAAAAACGAAACGATGATTTATAAACATATTATCAGACTAGCGCTGCTATACTACGTCCAATTGTTGTGCAGCCTGAATAAAATCCAACTCACGAGGTTGGTCAGGATGCAGAACAAGGTACTTCGTATCACAGTGACATTCAATTGGATGCATTTCAGGGGCATGCTGGCGTCGACTTCATCTCGACATATGAGATATGTATGAAAATTTCTCATAAAACGTGTGGATTATACATTTTCACCTAATTTTTCAATGAATAAACATTCGATGACGTCAAAAAAATAGGTTATTTAATTTGAAGACAAAAAATTGAAATTTTGGATGTCATATTTTGATATGCCTTTGAAAGCACCACGAACATCTGAGGATGTTTGTGATCACATTTGCTCTTCATACTTCAATTCGAAAATTAATCTATGGTAAAGTATTATTTATATGAATAAAAGCTATAGTTCTGAAATGCTTTATTTGTATGAAAAATTAAAAAATATTTTTTTTGCGAACAACGAATAATAATCTCATTAGAATAAGAAAAAATGCTCATTTAAGAAATCGACCCCTATTAGAAACAAAAAGTTTATTGCAATAAGAAGTACCTATAACCACATATAGAGATTCTCGAAAATATTTTTGATGAATCTGGAATATCATGCAAACTTAAGGTGCCAAATTTTATTTATGAATTGACAGGGATATTGATTGATCAAGCACGTAGTGAATGGCCCTGTATAGTATATATGGCACGTAGATGAATACCTTGAAACCCCTACGTTCTTTGTAACGTTTTTGATATCCTCACAGATGAATTTCGAAGACAATAACCGAAATGGTAGAATAGTAGCTAATTTATCACCTGTTACCTGTACATCTTCTATAAAAAATATAGTCGAGATATGGACCAACAATGACTCGAAGAATGCCCAAGGAATGATACAATAAATTCAGGGAACCACAACGGAGAATGCTGGGCAGGACCGTTCCCACGAATTTTATCTTGAATATAAAAATATGTATGAGATATTTTTGTTTATATAACTTTCGTGGAAGTTTGGAATAACACAATCTACTATCCACCAATGATAAAGCAATAATCATATTGATGTAGGTACTGTGTTTATTGAGAGTAATTTCTTTTTACAACAATTGTTGCATTTGTTGTACTCCGTTCATGACTGTGTCATGATATTTTGAAGGTAAAACTCAACAACATCATCAAACTCCACAACCGTCCACCACAAGAATATATACCAAAACATAAAAAAAGTCTAAAAGACGACTCTACTGTTTTTCTTTCCTATCGTAAGAAAAGACTCCTTTACCACTTCAATTCAGGTAATGAAGAAATTATTGAAAACTATAGATCTATATCAATGATTTTGCGAAGATATTGAAAAAATTTCAGATAACCTGAACGAAAAAAAAGAATCTAGCAGTATTTTTATACTCAGCCAAAGTATTTGATGCCGTTAGCCACGATATTTCTGAGATGAGTTTGAGAGGCACTGCAATTGATTCATTCCGAGATTATCAGTATAGGTTACAAATAGAAATTATTGACATCAGCAATGAACTTCTCCCAGTAACTATTGGTGTTCCTCAAGGAATAGTTTTGAGTTCATTCCTCTTATCAATCTATATAAATACTCTTAGCACATGAAATCTGTGACTTCATTCATAATATTTCTGCTGATGATACTGTTATCTTCCTCTGAGTACTCTTGGAAAGAAGTATACTCAAAAGATGTATCTCAAAAACTAACAATATTTCAAAAGCTAATTTTCATGCATACGCTTGTTGATGATACCTTTCACTAAACTCACAAATTGGATAACTCAGCTAAATCAGTCTGCAGATTGTCACATGTTCAATAAATATTTGCTGGTTTCTACAAAAACCATTGCAAGAAGTAGACAAACTTTGACAGGTATTCAGCAGAGCTGATTTGAAAATCTTGAGGGTTAATGCTACTGGACATTTCAATAATATTTCTATATTAACAATAGGGCAATCTACATCCAGAACATGTTTCCTGGAAATGGTATATAAAAGATAAAAAAAATTCCATGAATATGATACAGATATCCGGAATTTGAATGTAATTCATTCTAATATTCTCAAAATTGAAAAAAAAATTATTGCTATTTCCATTTTCAGAAAGATTGAAGAAGGAATAAATCCTTTCCTAGAGCTTTCTCAGAACTGAAATAGAGTTTTCAGTTGATGCCCTCCCAGTAGCTGCCTGTACCCCCAGAATATCTCATTTTCAGCCCTTTGATAAACATTACTAATGTATTGTTTCAAACGTGTTCTTTAAAAAATTACATTTGATACTTTTTGCTCATCAAAAGAATACTTTGGTAAATAAGAGGATTCCCAAAATTAAATATGACTTTTGAAGTTTAAACTTGAAAAGTTGTAAATAAATAACTCATTTCTGAAAAAAAACTTGCATGAAATATTATCGATCATTTAGATAACAAAACTAAATCAATTCGAAATTCAGTAAATTGGTTTTGGGGTAATCGAAATAGAGCTGATTTATCAGAAAGTATCTATAACAATGAGTATTTGAGCAATCCAAATGATCAAGTGGCAGCTTTCAGTAAGTTTGTCTTCAGCTATCTATAGAAATATTTCTGATCACTTGGGTGAAAATGTCTGTACAAATTGTACCAAAAGTAGTCTTGCCTCTGAAACGTTGTGATTCATTAGCATCATCAACTTAATTTTTTTTTAAATGGACCTCTAATTTTTTTCATCGATTTTTGTAACCACTTTCATAACAAATTCAGCTATGTATTACAATAATTTTGTTTCTAGACGTTTTTCTCCTAAAAAATATCATCAATATTTGGTCATACAATTCCGGTGGTTTAATCTCAAAAAAAAGTCAGAGGAACTTTCAATGCTGTTTCATAATCGCCATGTTCTTATATGAACCAGTTTCCAATGCGACGTTTCGTTCATTAAATTCCATCGTCAACTTTACTGTTTTAAATATGGGTCTCTAGTTTTTTCATCAACTTTAGTAGCTACTGTTTTAACAAATTCAGCTAATAGTTACAATACATGTATGTTTCGATGTTTTGTTCATGATCACTGCATAGTCAAACAAAAGTAAGTACCAATATTTTTTGGGTATAGAACTCAGAGATATACATAAACTCCAATTTCAGAAGCAAATGTAATAAACCAAGTATTCTAACAAACAGAAGAAAATGTCAAAATACTTCTAACCGTCAACGTCGTACACGATTTCTCATTAAATGTTCGAATGGCCGCCCATCGTTTCGTAAACACATATTCGCTCTTGCTATATAGTATGTCTATGGCAATTTTCTAGCAGTTATGGAGTTATAGCTATACAAGCCCTCCTTATTGTTTCTTTCAATTCGTCAATATTGCCCAAAGTTGATCCGCATACCTTGTCTTTGATTCCGCATACCTAGTCGTAAAACCCCAAAAATGAGTCAGGTCAGGTGACCGTGGTGGCCATTTGATAGGATCATTTCCTATCCATCGTCGGAAGTCTCTGCAAATATTTCGGTTATTCTGTTAACTAATGGCTTACTTTGTAAAAATCTATTCATTTCAGTACTCTCAGAATTTTTTATCCAAGATATATTTGTCAGAAGAAATCAGAAACAAACATAATATGTTCCATAAAAATTGTCGTTTGAACAGTTCTTCCATATTCATACAAAAACTCTGGAATGCATAGGCGTTCACGTCTACTTCCAAATTTTCAAAAGATGTGTGGAGTTGATTTGTCTTTGAGTTCTAAGATTTTGGTCTCCACCTTTTTCAGACTACACTAACGGAAATTGTTTGAACAAATATTGATGATGTTATTTTGGAGAAAGACGTTGATAAATACATGTATTCTAATCAATAGCTGATTTTGTTGAACCAGTGGCTACTAAATTTGATGAAAAAACTAGAGGCCCATATGTAAAACAACAAAGTTGACGAAGGACTTCAATGAACAAAACGTCGCATTGGAAATTGATTCAAATAAGATAATATCAAATATAGTACTAATAATATTAATTTATTTCCAATAAAAATATTATAGTTCCTCTTTTTTTTGAGACTTTATTTATGTTATGATATAACTATTGTATGATAATTTTTTTTATGCATTTTTCCTGTAATAATCGGCATAGATGAATAAATGATAAAATATCCAAATTTGGAGTTATACAAAGGCAATATAGGCCAAGCTAGACCTGTCGGAATGATCTGAAAGTAAAAGCATTTTTATAAACGTTGACTATATACCCGAGAGGACCCTCGCCTTGATCTAGAGTCATTGATGTCACCTTCGAGGGTTATTGATGACAAGTGCAGGTCAGCTCGGGGATTTTCTCACACCCACCGCAGCGTGAGGGTGGAACAACCCCCATAAACTACGGCGGTCTAAAAAAGTCACATTTGTGTCGTGGTCCGGAGAATTAATGTTTGATTTCCAGGTGGAATTGTTTAGAGATAGCTCTGAGAGATTTGTCGATGGTTGAAGATATAATTTGTAGAAACAGGCAGTTTGATATTATCTGTGCGAAATTTACTGCAAGGTGGACGAAAGAGAAAGGTTTGTTCTTCGTTTAGGTAGCTTATTATTTACTTTTCTGTGTGGTGGAAGATGTATCATGCAATTTATGTCCAGAAGAGGTTCAAAGATAATTGAATTCATCTACGTATTGCTTTTTTTAATTTGATTACTACAGGAAGCGACTACCAGATACCTGTTAATGAAGTTGCAAAAATAGTCATAAATTTCGGCAGAGTGTATGACGCAGACCACCAGAGAAGAAGCGCAGCAGGAGATGTCGTTGAAAAACGGTTTTACCGATGCTTTTCGATGGTATCAGGAAAAGCTATGTTTTTTCAATTAAAGTAACTACCGTGAAAGACTATGATGGCAATATTCTTTCGATGGAGTTCTATGAGTGACTGAGATGATTTTTTTGACCGCCATATCAAATGAAGTGGATTCTTGACCACAATGGACTAAGGGCCGTTATTTTAGGCTCTTATTAAGTTGATTAAACAAACTGTTGATTTTTAATTAGATAATTACCGTTCTTTAAGATATCAAACAAATTCATCATTGTTATTCAAATGGCAAACAATTTAACATGATAATTAACTAATCACGATTACAACGCTCTAATTATCTCGGTATTTTGTCACAATTACTCAAAGGTGTGGATGTAACCATCAGGAGTAACTTTACAAAGCATTTCCAAAGAGGAACATGAAAGTTGAGAAAAGGAAACCTTGGATGACCAAATGAATTAAAATTTCTCACAAAATATGAGGTGACTACCCGATAACGTTTAAGATATGTTATAAATGGTATAGATCCACCATGTCTGAAACTTGTCGAGCTTATTCCTCTATTCAAAGGGGGTGATTCAAGTTTACCGGCTTTCAGACCTATTTCATTGTTATCATTTTTATTGAAGATTATTGAAAAACTGATGAAAAAAGATTATTGAGCTTTCTTGAACAAAATAAACTGATAAATTCCAAACAGTTTGGTTTTCAAAGTTCGAGAAGTACGAATGAGTAATGAAGAAGTTGCAGCTACAGTATTTTTTGATATGACGAAGGCTTTCGACTAAGTCAATCAGAACATGTTGGTAAAAGAACTTGAAATACATGGTTTCAGAGGAAACATTTCATTGTGGCTTGAATCATATCGTGTACGAAAGAGGGAAATGAAATACGAAGTACCACAAGGATCTGTTCTTGGCCCACTGTTATTCCTATTATATATAAATGATTTGGCGGGCATAGCCATAAGAAAGGCTTTCACTATTTTTGCGGACGATGCATCCATATTGTGGCATGATAATGACACGGCTATATTACAAAAAACTATGGAAAATGATCTAAAAACACTCTGTAGTTCAGATGAAAATACTTTGCCAATATGAGAAAGAACAATAAGGATTTGAAAAAATGCAATAAAAAATATTCATTTTTGTTGTTTTTTTGTTGTTCATGTTCTACTAATATTGCAAGATAAATGTAATTTTTTGCAGTTTTAATTTCTTTTCAGTTTTTCTTCTTCATTATATGGGTTTTGTTTCTATAAGATATATTGATGGTCTATTTGGTTTTAATAGGTTTATGTTAACGAATTTATTATTCAAATATTTCTTTTGTGTTAACTATGTCTAATAATTTGATTCATGTAGACAAATGTGGGTATTTGAATGTTTGCTTCGTAAATTCGACATACTGCTGCATCGGATATAATTTATTTTTTCAATCAATGATACTAATACGTTCCAGTAATGATGTTTTGTCTGATTTTTCAAATTGATTTAATTTTGTAGTGGTGAATTAGAATTGTTATTGTTGTTTTCATGTTTTGCTAAAAACAAAGTCTCCAAAATCCCCAACTCTGTTGATACTTTTGAATGAGATAATTTTAAATTTTTTTGAATTGACAATGTCCATCTCCAGTATATTAGATGCAAATCAAATTTAATCAAATCACTGAATAATATTCATTCAGAAAATTCTGCAGATCAAATCAGGTATCACTAAAATAATTCTTGAAATCATCATAAATCATAAATAAATTCATCATCTTCGATGAATAAGTTTGTCTGCTACAATTTCTGAAATTGAAATCAATCGAAGTGGACACAAGCATCTTCCATATTCGATCAAAGCCGTTCTCTTTCCGCCGCCTCTATCCAAAAACGAGAATATCTCTCAAAAAAGTCCATTAAAGGAATGTCACGTGTGTGAAGTAGATCTTTAGCGAAAATGAGAGGTGATCTGTTTTATTATTTGAATGGAACACGCTCCTAAAAAGGGTAACATGATATGAGATGGGCAATAAACGGCGTGCAGAATAATAATGTATCACATTTCTCAGGTGTTCGTTAGGACATACCGCACACTAGACTGTTTCATTCAACAATGGCTTGGAAAGTTGGGGGTGAGAAGGTTCTGTTTCATCAAATCCAAATCATTTCAAGAAAGCTACATATTGTAGATATATAAAGTTGACTAGGGAACATTATGAGGGATGAAGGAAATAGGAGAGTCTCAATATTGCTTAATGTTCTAGAAGAATATGAAGTGAGACATACCAGACGTAAAAAACCAAAGATCCACTGATATAGATGTGATCCCAATCAAATTCGCAGGAAGGATTCTGTTATGTTAAGAATTAACACCGTACTGAACAAAAACTGAAAACAACTCGTATTTTTCAGTCAAACTTACCGAAAAACAGAGAATTAAACGTTTCTGATATTGAAACAAGAGAATATAACAGACGCATTTCTATTTTGAATATTTTTACCATAATTATAGGACAGGCGATATTTATAATTTCGATGGGGTTTTTCAGTGAACAGTTGGTATATATTAACCTCCTACATGGTATTTGGAAAGTACCTTTAAGAAAACTGTATTAAATTTGGGACTTTCATCGACTTGTCAAATACCACCCTCTGGGAATAAGAGAACTCCTAGATAAGTGAATGATTAGTAGAGCAAATATTTTTATCTAGAAGAGAAAAAATAGCACTAGTTGTTAGAAGATGATCCAGTGACATCATCAATCTTGTAGGCCTGTAGAGCATAATTTTAATGAGAAGTTTTCTCAAAGTTTTATCGAAATATTCCAGTGGTAGTTCTCTTATTTCACGAGAAAGCAAACTGAAATGAGGAATACCTTTAGATTATCTTCGTTCCAGTCTCTTCCTATGACACGCAATGTTATGTCTGTTGCAAGAATGGAAGTAGAACATTACAGTGGGTATACAGAATGATCCAACATCACTCACCAAAAAAATTTAATGGAGAACTGGTCTATCATGTTCGAAAGCATTTGTGAAAATTGAGAGCCACTCGAGATGATTTAAACATGTTTTTCAACGGCAACCTCCACAAAAGTACAGCTGAATTATGGGAGTTATGTAAACGCAGCCTTGCTTTTTGTAACGTAAACATATTTTTGAGATTGTGAAACTTGCGTTTTTCTAACACAGTAATTCATAACTCATTCCTGAATGGAACATTGCTTGGTATGATACCAAGGCTGTTTCTCGGCTTACAGCTACAGCTAAGCGCCGAATGACGTACACAGAATTTGATTATTGTCCACAGAACTAACAAGTGAGCGATGGACCCATATATGTATTCCTGTAAATCTAACTGGTTTTAATCTGGTATCATTATGATGAGTCTTGTGATATTTTAAAAACAAAAGTTCCTCTGTTTAACTTCATTCAAATACATTTCATTATCATCAAACCACGCTTTAGTACTTTTATTAACAAGAGAAAACGGCGTGTCGTTGACATATGTGAAGGTAGATCATTTGCTTCAAGTAATACCAGGAAACGGCCCGCAGTAACAATTTCTGTGGCACTCTTATGGCTTTTATTTTTATTATTATAAACCTCGTAATTAATAACTTTTCAAGTTCTTCAACAGTTTCTCGTGACAGACACAGTCAAAGACTTTCGATAAATTAGTGAAGATGGTTATTCATTGCTTTTTGTTACCAAAAGCTTCAAAAACGTAATTTATTTGCTACTTCTATCAGTTTAGATTTTGTAGGAAAAACTCCAGAAATGAACAAACTATATAATATTCTTTTATCTTTTACTGTTATCGAGTTTCAAATGCAAACTTGAATTTGAATAGCCTTTATTTATATGTTTTTGGAGTATTATTCACATTTTTGTAATACAGGTAAAAAAAATCATTTAATATTTTATTTTATCGTATATTCCGTCACAATTATTATGTAATGATGAAATTATTTTCTGTATCGATGAATCGGAGTCTCAAGGTAGAGTAACCATTTTTTCTTTGGGTCCTAGGTGAGTATGACTTCGAGCAATGATTTTTTCTGGTTTTGGTATTTTGTGAGTGTTTGTTTTTTGATTTTTCCACGTCACCACGATACCGTGCGCAAAATATATGGTGTGCGAAGTACAAATTTTGCGCACTGCATGTAACCTATATGAGATTTTTATATTTTAACCTTTATGGTCCTCAATCAAGCAAAAATTCCAGAAATAATTTATTCCTGAATGTTTAACAATAATGAAGGCTTTTTAACACACACAAGAAGTCACTCTAAAATGAATGTCAACAACTGTCATTTTGAAATAACAAATGCCAGTTTATTTCCATAGTTATAGTTAAAACTTGAGTTGGAAAAACATTTTAAGCCAGTTTTTATAATTTGTTTTTTATATTCAGCTAAGCATATTATTTAGTTAGGAAAATATTTTCCGACGTTGGTAGAAATTTTTTTTTTTGCAGCTCGTGCGCGAAATACTTCGTCTATTTTTTTACCAAAGTAGTATTTCGCACACTAGATACAAAAATCGGCCTATATTTTACTGACAATTTGATTCAGATTATACTTATGAATGTCTGCGCTGCGTTCACAAACACCACTGAATAATTGGTTTGTATTTTAGTATACTGAGTAATTATACTGAATTTGCTATTTCAACAAATATCAAATTATATTTGATAATATCAGAATTTCTTCCTCAGCTGCAGGTGTTTTGTGGGGATGTACGCCACTGCCAGGGACGCTGAAAAACCTCCAGCAACAACATTCACCAAATGATATTTGTTTGTTCTGCACTTCTTGCATCCACTGAGTGTCTGACACAATAATACATATCTTCGGTTTTTATTTTTGAGTTCGGCCTAGGTGGTATTTATTTTGGGGGCCCATCGGTTGAAGGAATGTTGTCCTTCGAAATTTGTTCGACTGCGACGATCCTTCTTTGCGGTTTTTGCTGGTAATTTTTCTAATTCTAATCTAATTCATCTTGGAACGTGACAACGTACGAAGGCTTTTTCTGGTGGCGAGGATTCGCCGAAAACGGGCCAGTTTTTTGGGTACAAGGGGAAAGAATTTAGTGGTGCATAACTTGACCCAGATCGGGCTACTATAAATCGCCCTGAAAGTTGTAAAAAGTCAACGATACTACTTCTGCATAAATAATGATTTGGGTTTATACCAGAGATGCTGCTAGGTAAATATAATTCGAGGGACGCATCGAAAATGGATGAAATCTACAGATATGCAAAACTGAAACAAAATTTCGAAAAATAATTGATTTTGTACGGGCAAAATGATGAGGTATATCAAAATGAACTGCAGGATATAGATAAATTATCATTTTTTTCCTGCACTACGATAATATATATATATATATATATATATATATATATATATATATATATATATATATATATATATATATATATATATATATATATATATATATCAGCAGGCATCTTCCACTTCCGCACTTTATAAACATCGAGAAGACACAGGTCACAAAATAGACTTCAAAAAAGAAGCCCTTGAGATAGAGAAGCGCCCCAATTGCCTCAACACTCGCGACGACGGACGTAGACTTCCCAATACCTGGAAGCCTCTCATTGCACGCATAAACTCATTTCCCACCAACCCAGTTCCCGCACACAGCTCACTTAGCGCCAACCAAGTTCCCGCACACAGCTCATCTAGCGCCAATTCAGTTCCCGCCCATAGTTCACCTCGCGCCAATACATTGCACACGGCCATTACAGCCACGTCCACTATAAATACAGTTCCTCAACCCACAATTCCTCAGTTCTCTCGAAGGAGTAGGCAGATTGAGACCTTAGAGAGAACCAGTGACGAGACATGGGGAGTAGGCAGATTGAGACCCCGACGTCAAGTCACAAAAACCTAACGTAATTATACCTGAGGAGTAGGCAGATTGAGACCTCAGCGTAGAATTACGTTTTAACCTTTCATTAATTTTCTTTCTATTTCAGTTCTTGAAAATGGCTCCAAAATCGGAGCCGAAACGTCGAATTTCAACAAATTCTAGACGCGGTTCAACCCGAACTTTTATATATATATAATATTACTATATAGTATATTTTCAGTATATTTTCCGTTGTTTGGCAACCATCATCAACTTATATTTTTGAAAGGCGCGTTACTGGATTGTAAACAGTTTTCCATTTTTATTTCAACAATTCATACATGTTATATTGTGTTATCTCACAACCTGAAATATTATTATACTCTTTTCAAACAAGTTAATCAGTATATTAATAGGTATCAATTGATAATATCTTATCACATAATCCGGATAACATTGTATTGGACTCAGAATATAACAGTTGCATATAAAAAACTAAATAATCTTATACATATACTCAAAAAAAAATAGATGATAATAAAAGCTCACCAAATGAATTGTGGAATTCTCTTGAAAGTAGGATATCAAGTTTTCCAAACGTGCACAAGATTATTTCAGATCGTTAGTATGGATTTAGGAAAATCTACAAAAGATGCTATATTCTTTTTGACAAAACGAATATATAAAGCATTACATAACAAAACGCCAGCATTAGGTATTTTCATAGACCTGAAGAGTTACTTACTGACCGATCGATAACAACAGGTATCCTTGAACGATAGCATTAATTAGAACTATTACATTTGGAGTTCCACAAGGTACAGTTTTAGGCCCACTACAAACAAAAACTGGCTAGCAACTTATTTTGTAATCACGCCCTCCAACCAAAAACACCACTTCTCTCTGGAAAATAGTTTATGACTCACACTAGTAATATAATGATCTACGGAATAGATTAATGGAACGAGGATAATGACAACGCAATTCGAACCGAAATTTCAACTGCATTAGGAATTACTGAGACACCTAATCAGTTTATGCGAGTCGGTCAAGTCAAGGAAAACAAAAACCGATCCCGCAAAGATGTCTTCGAAAGCTTCAAATTAGCCAATAAGATTCCCTGAAATAAACCGAATTTGAAATCAACTCTCAAGGTCAAATATGTCCAACTTGATGACGACAAAACCCCCATACAGATATCACAATTGGAATAACTACGTACTTGACTATATTTTTTCTGTCTGACAATTGGCTGAGTAACAACATTCCCGACTCAATGTGTCCACAAAAAATTTCTTCTTCACTCTTGGATTTGTTTATAGACCTCCTTTATTCACATGCTACTCAGATCCGGGACTTAATCAAGACCATCGATAGGATTTGCAACTCATCAAACAACTTTTTCGGAGACTTCAACTTTCCAACCTTGAATTGGTTGTTTGATGAAATTTCCGACTCTCTTGATAGTATAGGCGAGGAAATTTGGCAAAAAACCCAGGAAATTCGCGCAGACAAACGAATCGAAATGCGTGGTTTTCGTCAGCTCTTGTAGAACTTTGTATATTTTGTTTTCTATATATCATGAAAAATGCATTGGTGCATCAAAAAATGCATTCATTCAACAGCATAATTTCAAGTGATGGGGAAAAATTCATATCTGCCATAAAAACCAACGGAAGTGGACGAAATTTTGCACCCGGGGTTTCTCAGATTGCGAAATCTGAATATCATGTCCAAATTAGCCCCCTGTAGACCTGGAGGTCAGGAAGGCATTAGGAACATCATCCCCTGGAGTTCCTGCTTAACTTGTAATAAATTAAGAGAAACTTGTACCCCGGAAGTTTTGTAGACCGCTCGTAACGTATTTGATATCGGTGACCTGCCTCGGAGGACCTGGTGCACCGGACGACCTGAGTAGTAACGTCATCCCCTGGAGTTTTGATGGGAGAATTGTTGGAAACTCGTCGTTCTGGGTTTAGCGGGTCGCCCTTTACGAATTTGACATCGGTAATCAGCCCCGGAGTAATTGGTGCACTGGATGACCTAACTAGTCCCTGGAGTTTTCATGGAACAACTCACCGAATCGTTGGAAACTCGTTATCCGCGGGTTTTTCGGGTCGCTCGTCACGCATTTGTATTGACACCCTTTAAAATTCTTCATGAATTCAATAGATTCTAGTGCGAGGAAAAAGACAAGGTATGGGTCCAAATAATATATAGTCATATTTTCCAAAATAGCTGAATTTTTTTATTACAAACACTGACAAATGAAATATTGAAAAATTATAAAAAAATTCTGACGGCAAAAATTTTGTCAAGAAGCAGAAGAAAATTAGGGCATCGTAGTTAGTCATTGGTCAGTTCGTTGAACTACGTACCTCTCTTCAGAGGCGAAACAAATCCACTTTGAAAACATGGCGAGATATTTGTCACCTTTGCTTCAATCGCAATACGCTTTTCTAGCAACATGCTGGCAACAATCAATTTGAATCCAATCACCGGCGTACTCTTTTATTTTCATCGGGCAGCTTTCCTGACGTTTGATTGATGCACTCGTATACATTTACGTCAGGATCCATACTGGATTGATAGTTTATCGAAGAGAGGTTAAATGCAGGTTATTTTCGTGGAGGAGAACGGATTCACAATTGGGTTGTCTGTAACAGAAGAATGATGAATTATTTGGACGCGATCAAAGGGAAAACGTATGGTATATGATGCGGTGGATCAGGATTGAATTGATGCATTAAGGAAATGTTTGACAATTTTTGGTTTATTTTCACTCGAAATGGGATAATTTATTTATCAGAATTCTATGTTCTGGACTGGGTTGAATAATCACTCCGTATACCGCGAAGGAATACAATACCTAATAAAAAAATACTGGGTTTTATTGACATATATCAAACTGAATCAAATCAAATTTATCCGAAGTAAAGGTAGATACATATAAAACTGATTTTAGATGATTACTTGTGTAGGAATCTGATTTAAAACGTAGAAAATGTCCAAGTATGAATGTTTGTATTGCTTTTCTGCACCTTTACTGATGCCTTTAAAATTTTACAATGTTTGATTGTCAGTTTTTCCAAGTTTTCACAGAACCTTTTGAATTAACTCTCCAATTTTTCAGCGTTGAAAGAATGGGGCTACCCCGTATAATTTATTTGTTTTGAAAAATTTTCAA